>OMKI01023560.1:0-16635 GCA_900302315.1 Phycis blennoides | reverse complement strand
CGCAGGCCGTCTCTCTGGTTATTTGAAAGGAGAGATGGAATCCTTTGGTGTGAACGGAGGACAGCTACGGAGAATCAGCTTCCGTTGTCGGAACACACACACACACACACACACACACACACACACACACACACACACACACACACACACACTCACTGCGCCTGTGTCTTGGTGATAAGCTGCCCCAGGGACATGAGTTCTGCCACCCGAGAGACAGCCGGGTCAAACATGAGGCTGGCTGCAGCGACAACCAGCTCCTCTCTGTAAACACAGGACAGCGGTTTATCCTCTGCATCATGTTCACATTCTGCCCACAGAGTCATACACTGCTGCTGCTCACTTGATGTAAAACGCCAGGAATTTTCCTTCCTCCACTTTGCCTTTGAAGATGATTTCTGTGTATCCTTCCCCATAACCTAAAATACGGAAATAAGGAAATACAGTGCATGATTTGACGCATTTAAATTCTAATCAATTAGGGTACAACGTTCCTCAAGATGTTTCACCTGCGTATCGGATACTTTTCCCGAGCAACACAGTCCAGAAGAACGGAACAGAATTGATCTTGGTGGGTTTGTTGAGCATGTTTAAGGCAGCAGCTCTTCCTGTGGAAGACAAGTGGAATCAAGCAAGCCCTGATTTGCTGCCTGAGGATACCAAGATGTCTACCACAGCTTCTGAAATACCAAGACATGGCTTCTGGAATGGTACTGGCGTGTTACCATGGGCGTGTGCCATCTGCCAGTGGCCAGTATGGACCCTCTGGCCACCACGGAGAGTAAGAGGGAAGGAGGTGACGTCCCCAGCAGCATAGATGTCTGCTACGTTGGTCTTCATGAACTGGAAACAGAGGAGCCATATTTTTTACAGAACTTTATGGTTCTTCCCCCATACTATTCAATAATCAGCATTCCATGCATAGCTCAACACAAGCTTCCGAATGTGTGTTTCAGTATACGCAATGTTAATAATCACCTCATTAAGAAACTGAAAGTAGTTTTGACAGACGCACAGTCAACAAGAAAATACATTAAAATACACCAGATGAGAACCAGATGACATGCAGAAGACAAAGGGGGATGCTGTATGTACTGCGTATGGCCAGTGCTTTACCTCGTCAACGATCACAGCCTTCCTGGAGTCTACCTGCACTTGGCTTCCCATCAGGAAGTCAGAATTCGGGACGACACCTGTTCACCATGTTCATGTGAAATGTGTGAACACGGCATGTGAAACGTCTACAAGCCAGTCAAGTTTACGCCTGCATTATCAAAATAGAGGCAATTCATATCTTACCAATTCCTGCAACAACCACATCAGCTTCCAGAACGACACCACTCTGCAGAACCACCTCTTTAACCTGAGGGCAGAACGATATGTTGAGATCAGAGACTGTGGACTTCAGGTTTTCACTATCACTATCAAGAGTCAAGAGAAGGCGTTATTTGTGTCTTACTTTGCCACCTTCTCCTCTGATCTCAAGAACTCTATCCTTCATGTAGAACTTGACATTGTATTCTTCCATCATCTAGAACCAAAACAGGGGAGGTTGTGTTCTGTGTGAATACAGCACAGTGTGGCAGCACTGATACCAACAACATAGGCTGCTTCTTACATGCATAATCATCTTCCCAATCTCTGGGCCCAGTGATCTTTCAAAGGGATACTCAGTGGTGCCCACCATGGCCACACTGGCAGCTTTGTTTGACAGGTAGGACGCCACCTCCATGCCTGGGGAACATACACCACAAACATCACCTCCATGCCTGGGGAATAGACACCACAAACACTCTGGAGGACGTGGTGTCAATCATAGATACATATGGTCTTTTCATTCTCATACGTCACGTTCAAGCGGATTATGAACAAATAGCTTAGAACTTAACCTGTGCTAATATAGAGTAATAAATAAGATGTGCAAGGATTTCATATTCTGTTCTTCAAGACTATGAAGTCTATCACTCCTATCACTATCTCATTCCTATCACACACCTATGAAGGATGCACCCACGATGACTGCCCTTTGACCCTGACAGGACCTATGGATCTGCTGGGCGTCCTGGTGGGTCTGCAGCAGCTCGACTCCCTCCAGATGTTGGCCAGGACAGCCTAACAGCCGGGCCCTAGCATCCAGGAGGAGACCAGAGCATTAGGGAAATACTAACTCAACTGTTCTATTTATTCACATGACTAGCCAGAGGCGGCAGGAACATGATGAGCTAGTTTTATCTTTAGTTAGTGTGTCTATATTTGGAATCAATTATATCCTGAGTCTGAAATACCGGCTCTTCTTTAAAGTCAAATACACTCCGTAACTGCATTATCCCACCTTATTATTTATTACCATATTGTACAAACTGTAACTACCCATACTCCCATCTATGCTGCTCTATACTGTACTGTATATATACTGCACATATCTGTACTACCTATTTGCACTATCTGTTATCTTACTGCACCGGGTAAGTAGACCATCTGAACCATGTCATTATCTTAAGAGTAGCTTTTGAAGACGTTAACGTCACAAGCTAAATGCGGTGTTGCCATTATACCAAAATGCAAGTTGCATAGTTATGTGCTGTTGTTGTGTGTGTGAGGCCTCCTAGCAGTCTGTAACAGAGTTAACATGGAGAAGGAATATGCAGTCTAACCTACAACCAGTTGAGATGAGAAGCTGGTCGTAAGGCTGCACTGTGCCATCACTCAGCTTCACCACCTTCTCCATCGGCTCTACTGACACAACCTGAAACACACCATCAACCACCAACATCAACACAGTATTGATACATGTCTCAGTATGTTCTCCAGTACATATTCATCTTGTAACAATAACACTGTCATACTCTTCTATCAACCCTCTCAAGTCTCTATGACTTTGGTTCCAATCGTTTGCGAATGATGAGTCACATCAAAAAGTCAATCACCTGTGGCGACCCTGCTGGCAGGCCTAGTGTACTGTTAAGGGTTAGTTGTTATTGTTGTTATTGTTATTGTTAATCAGCCAATCAACATTAAGCAGATTTGTCTCTCTCTGTCCTACCTCTCTTTGTGTCCACACCTCTATTCCATACTGTTTGAAGAAGTCCTCAGAACGAAGGAGAATTTTGCTGCTGTCTGAATTCATTGCCTGTAAAACATTCAGTTTTTTGCTTTGTGGTTATATGAGAAGTATAACTAGTATCTACATATGTAATAGTATGTAAAACTACTATCTTTATTCAGTGGGAACTGATTTGGATCACTCACCTTGCTTAGCTTGGGCTTGTCAAACGGTGGCAGTGTGTCTTTGGTTAGCATGACGATTCGACCTTTGTAGAAGTTCTGTCTCAGTGTCTCTGCACAGAGCAGGGCGGCCGGCCCTGGACACAAACAACACCTGTGTATGTGTTTATGGAACGCTGTGTGTGTGTGTGTGTGTGTGTGTGGGTCTCAGATGATAAGTGTTACCTCCTCCTACCAGCAGGGTGCTGTGGTTGACCTCCAGTTCTCGACTGCTCATCTGTTTCACCCGTCTGCTAAGCTTCAGAGACTATGGGAATGACATCATCAACAACTATTATTTTGAAATAGTGGAAAACAGAGTTTAAGAGTTTGTACATTTAAGAGTCAAGTAAAAGATGTTTTTCAAAAACCGCAGAATTTGGTTTCTTGGTCTTCAATTACCTTTGTGTTGAATGAGATGTACACGCTTCCATCCTGGACTTTAACCTGTCAGATGTATTCCAGATGATTCCTCTGTTATTAAGCCACATTAGACAATTCTGTCCAAAGTGACTTGAGGTCACAAGTATGCACCATTTCTTAAAATATTTGTAAAAACCATTTAGATCAAATTAGCTCCAGCATTCAGGAGGTCTGTCGATTTGAAAAGTAATATAGGTTTGGAATTCTGAAAGTTTAACAGTGGAGAGGCGGTGTACAGCTGTTTCTTGAAGATATATACATTTGACCATATCTTGTGTTATCAGACAATCCTCATTCATTTCTCACAGAGCCCTTGTTACAGTTCATTTTCTTTTACAGTCTCTCCAGTAACTTAGTAATAAAACTCTTATTTCTACATTTTACAACAAAAAACTACATTTACATAAAAATAGTTGCATCACATGCATCACTACCTTGTAGGAGGGCAAACTGTCAAGACCTGGAAACTCTTCTATATCTCCAGTCAGGACATTGAAACAAGCACCATGGAAGGGACATCTCACTGTGTTGCCCAGCAAGACTCCTGAGTTACCAGACAAAATTATTTCCTAACATCAGTTAGGGTGGCATGTAGAAAATGACACGCAATTTTTACATGACCATTATAACATACTGTCACTTCTTCTCCGCCACTATATGGCATAAAACACATATGCTATATCCATATAAATACAGCATGGATATAGCATATAGCAATGAGATCTGTTATCCTAGCTTCGCTCTATCTTTCTGTTCCAGTCCTAAGGACTTCTAAACCTTCACACACACTGGGGTTTGTCTCCAACCCGCGGAGCAGCAGGCCTTTACCTTTGACTAGAGGAGCATTGTAATGAGTGCAGAGCCTGCCCACAGCAGAGTACAGGCCCTGCGTCCGGACCAGCAGCACCTTGTGACCCTGAACAGCCACCTCCCTCATTCTGAACAAGTACAGGCAAATGCATAGTTTGCACAAATGGCCCTGCAGATATTACAAGTATTTTGGTAGAAAGTAGGCTGATCATAAATGCATGTTAAAAAGTGTTGGTTCAGCTTACTGTCCATCTTGTAGGTCAGTTTCCTGGCAGAGTAGTGCAGTCACTTCTCCTTCTTCTGGGGTCAAGTCTTCATTCATTCTAGTTGGAAAAAATAACATTGTAACATATTTCCTATCTGATGTTATTACCTATCGAGTGTTACATATTACCAATCTGGAGTTATATATTACCTCGCTAGGGTTATCTATAACCTGCCTGGGGTTTTCTATCACCTATGTGTCGTCATCTATTGTGTCTATCTATTACAATGACTTTCTTCCGAGACTGATCACATAATAATAGGAGGCTGTAATAACATCTCAACAGCAGTACCCTTAGGTCTCTTAACGCAGGAATGTGTACAACATGTTTAGCGGAAGCTACGACCATGGGGTTGCACAGTTTTTTTTTAAGAAACAAGCTATCTTATATTATAGTATCCCACCTGTTAAAATAAGAGAAATTGATATTCCTCCACCCAAAAAAACAGACGTAGATTGCCAATTTCCAAACTCCGTCTTCCTCGAGCCTCACCGCCAGCCGTTCATAAGGATGAGTATCAATATGACCAGCTGTGTTGTAACGCCAAGGTCACGTGACGGGTGACGCGCTGGGGGGCGTGTCACGTGGTCTCCGGGGACCGCACGGCTCGCTCGGTCCGGATTCATTAGATTAGATTAGATTAGATTAGATTAGATTAGATTAGATTAGAGCAACGGTGAAGCCAAACATTTCCAATTTGAGTCATTGGGGACACTGAGGTTTTATGCACGTCAATTTGATGAACAAATGAATCTTTATAAAACCTTGAAAATCCCACACCCCCTATTTTACATTTTTCAGAGAATCTCAATCTCAAATAAACATTCATTCTTTTGGCCTATCGTTGGAGTTCCTCCCTCACATTTTATTGTAATATTGGTATTGTAATTTGGATTCTCTCTCTTTACTATCCTTTCCATGAATGCACAAAAGCCCAAACAAATATATAGGCCTATAAAGAGAGTAATAGCAATTCATGACTAAGATGATGGTCAGGGCTTTTACTTTCTGAACCTGGAACCTGGAACCTCCATAATTGATCCTTGGTCATTATGTTCATGTAGGCCTAGGCCTCAAACATTTCCAAGTATCTATCTATCTATAATTGTGTACCTCAAGTTGTTGGGGCCATGGTGGTTCTATATCATATATTATATATTATATATGTTAAGGGCAAAGATGTCTTCCCAACATCTTCCCCCTCAGAGCTCCAATTGCTGCGTTTGTCAGCCAACTGTTGCCGCAACTGCTCCACCAAATCCTTCGTGTCCTCCGCTCTCAGCCAGGCCTCCCGCCGCTAACATGAGGCGTTTTCATGCAGGACAGCACGTGTTTTTTGCGGCTAGGTCCGAGCGTTTAGACAGATGGCGGTAAAGTGGGGATCAATTTTGGCCCGCAATATCACGCCTAAGAGGGTACACTTTTTGCCGCCTCCATTGCTCTGTAAAACCTCCTTGGGCGGAGGTGTGGACCCACAGCCGGGAGTTTTAAAACCAGGACACAGCAACACAGCAGTCAGTTCATCACTTCTTCCGCGCACAGCATAAAATAACCATAACAAACCATAGCAACTGCATTCGCGATTGATGTCATTCAGACCATGTGGCATATCATCTTAAAGGAGAAGGCTCTCCTTCCAACAAGGGACCCAATCTCCATACGTCCCCCTTACCCCCTGAGTCGCTCCAATAAGAGATCACAGACATCATTTGCAAATGCTTATATTGTGGAACCACAGTTCGTTTTGGATTTCCAAGCGGGGTTATCAAAGGGAGCAGTCCAACATGCCTCTGGACGCAATTGAATAGACTAAGTAATCAACAAGTACAAGTAATACAAGTAATCAGAGCAACGAATCATGTGATGGTGCCATTAGTATTGGTTGTTCATGAAAATGAGAAAACGGCGCCCCCTTAGGGTGTCATCTTAGTGCACCCTATGGTGTACACGGCCCGTGTTAGTTCAACGACCCGGGGGGTCGGAGGGCCAGACTCACGGCAGAGCAACCATCAGTGGATTCATCTGTTCCCAGGCTAGCAATACGTTATCCACCAGTCATTTAAACCGTTCTAAACCACTCAGTGGCACTGAATTTTAGACCAGACTTGGACACTTTAAACAGTTTGAACAGTTTGTTGTCATGTACTTGTATGTTGTCTGCATCACATCTCTTAAGTGGGAGATGTGCTAAAGGCACTGAAGTCACGGTTTCTTTGTTCATTTCATTATCTGTTGTCTGTTAAAATTATTGCACATTTGGAGCTTGGAGAAGCGCAATTTCGATCCTCTGTATAATTACTTGCACTAATTGTATGGTAGGATTGACAATAAAGTTCACTACTTATATTTTATTTGAATTAAGTGTGGCACATTATTCACAATGAAATACTAATGAATAATGAATTACTTCTGGTTTAAATGAGGGTCTATCTATTTTCACTGTTTTACATTGTTATAAAAAAAACATTCTTATTTACTGGAGGAACACGCATTTGATGTCGTTTAATAACCGCATGGTGTCGCCGCTGCACCAAAAACGTGCAGTACATTTGGTTCTGTTTTGATGTGTAACTATAGTAGACCCCAACCACTTGGGTGGTGCGCAGTGAGCTATTCCTCTGTGAATGGTATCGATACGGAAGCTCTAACATACAGTTGTTGTCTTTATTACCTCTCCCAGAAGAGCGGCTCCGACCGTGGTGAGACGAGAACGAACGAGACGAGAGTGGTACTGAATCCAATCAATGGAATGGGGGCGGGGCTAACTCGTGACGCAGCGCAAACCCCGCCCCTCGTAGTAGGGCGGGGGATGTCTGTTATACAGCGGCGCGCTCCAAAAGTTACACAAGCAAAGCATGGGCTGCTGGAACGACGTGCTGCGGCTCAGGCGAGTTAGATTGACGTCCACCACAGGCTAGACTGACTTCTCTGCTTCCGAGTGTAAAGCATCAACACCTTGACGTAAGTTGTTTCACATATTCATCCTTGTATGTTCGGACAGCAGCCTGGAAATAACTCGCACAATTGCATAATTGATATAGGCTAAAGCATTTTTTTTGATGATTGGTCCGAAATTGTTGCTCATTTAGACCGTTTTTCTTGGTCATTCCTTAGGATATTCATCTATCTTTGTCTTTGGATTATTGGGAGCCCACGAGTTTCTGACAGCAAGTGAGGGTCGTCGACTACCAGCTTTTCCACTAAAGCCACCATCCACCATGGAGTTGAATTCGGTGATTTTAACAACGGCTGGCTCCGTGGGATTTTTCCGATTGGTAAACAGTGCCTACGGACAACTACCACTGCCCGAATCAGCGTGCAACAATGCATGGAGATGGAGAAACATCTGTACGTCGTTTGTCCATAGTATCATCACTGGCACGTGGGCATTACTCTGGTAAGGCTCTTTTGCTCTCAATTGGTGTTTTTAATTCGTTTTTAAATATTACTTATTTAAAATGGGCCCCATTGTTCTTCTTTCTTTTCAGCTTTTTCGTTCACCCACAGATGGCTGAAGATTTGATAGAGACCCACTCTGTGTTTTCACACGCGTTGGTATCAGTTTCCATTGGTGAGTAGAAACCGTGTGTTGACTCCGATATGTTGACTCCGATATGTTGACTCCGATATGTTGTGTCTATTGTGACTGCTGGGTTCTGATGAGTTAAAAGCACTTGGGTAATGAGTCTGTGATTTATTTATTTCGAAATCTCTCAATGGCTTCTTGCGGTGCGATCTGGTGTTTGCAAAAGTCTGAACTGACACAATGTAAATGCACGTGTTTGAAAATGGGTTAGCTTCCTGGAATCTCATGTTAACCCATGAAGACTGATTCATATAACTTGTTTTAGTTCACTTTTAGATATTCAAGCCTTTTTACCACATTTACATGTGCATCTGAAACAAGTGGTCAGACTACCAAGTTAGAACAGGAATTCTCCCTGTCCTCTTTCACTTACACTCACATTACAACAGTCCCGAGTCTTGTAAACCAATCTCCTCTGTATCTGTGCCTTCAGCACCGGCTCCCCCAGAATTCTCAGAATGTTCCGCATTCCATGTGGAAAGGCAGTTGTAGATCAATGGAGGGCATTCTTGGTTGGTCCCAGGCACCAAGATGGACACATCCCACACCCATGTGGACACCAAGTGCATGATCTCAGATGATTTATACTGTCTTGTACAACGTCCATTGCTATGGTCAATGGAAAGTCATGCTCCCCCAGATACAGCGAGTGGAACCACTTCCTGTGCCCTCGCTGGACCCCACCAACAGCATGGTCTGACTCTGGGGGTCCCGGCATACTCTGAGGCCCATTGTATGGTCCATTCACTGGCCCATGCTTCAGTCATTGTGCTGTTGGTGGCCTTCGGCCCAGCAGTAGCAGCCTCATGCAACAGACTGAAAGAATGAAGGAGTCTGCTGCTATTGAGATTCCTCCTAATCTGTTGCTATAAACTAGATTGGCCCCTGACTTCCAGGTTGACTCGTGTTTCTTTCATATGTGATTCTGCATGACCTTTTTTAAACCAATGCTAATGTCCCAATGCCTACTAGACCAATTCGCAAATGAGAATTGGTTTGGAACTTTTTTATTTCTAAGGGGCAGCAACAACAGGTTAGGATTAACCTCCCCTAACTCAGTGCTCCAGTTGGCCACTCCTCAGTTCAGTCGCTGTATCAAACCCACCCCCAATTAGATAAGCATTTGTGATTGGAAGTCTGGGGAAGAGGGCCAGACGACGTGCCAGAACAACACCAGAGCTTCCATATTCAGCTGGTGTCCAGGTTGGACATCAGTCCAACTCATCAAATGATGTGCATAAAACAAGAGCAATGGTCATGTTGTTCTGCATAAAACAAGAGCAATGGTCAAAACCATCTGTTGGCTTCTTATTCAGGATCCTCAAAGGGCGAGGCAACGTGAAGCTCACAATCCTGCTAGAAGAAAGAACATCCATTTGTAGGAAAAATCATGGTGGCTAATGTTTTTGCTATGTGTGTGAGTCCTATAGTCTCACATTGAGCTCCATTGGCAGATGGATGTGTTCGTCAAATTCACAAAAGGGGTTCCTCTTACCCCCGCCCCCATTCTTCCAGCCTATCTTAAGCGCCTCATTATTATTTTTTCAGTGTCTGAAAAGCCGTTTCCATGGCTACAGCCTATAGCTGGGTGGGGGCAGGTGGGTGTATAAATAGCTCCTCGCCAAGCCGCATCTTGGTTGCCGTTCCCGTTGTCATGGAAGCAGGGTCCCACACTGTTGTCGTCATGGAAGCAGGGTCCCACACTGACATGCATGATGTTGGCGAGGGCTGCTCTTGACCTATAGGAGCCCGCCTTAGATGGGGGTTCATGAGGGGATGCATCAAAAGTTAAATGAGGAAGATAAAACTGACCAAACTCCCACTGTCTACACAGGTTACTTCATCTATGACTTCTTTGACATGGTGTTGCATCAGAAGCTCAGCCAATCCTGGGAACTTCTCTTTCATCATGTGGTGGTAAGTGATTGTGCAAAGAGCTGGAGACTGAGCAAACAATGGCCAAGTGAAGTCTTGGGAAGGTATCTTGTTATCTTGTTGGCCGATCTTTGACCTTCATCAGTTTATCATAAACAACCAAAAAAAAGGTTTTGATCCCTTGTACTAAAACTTGTCCTGTCTTACAGCCAGGTAGATTTACATTTAGCGAATTACATTTATCCAAAATGACTTACAATTTGTAGTGGGCAGCTATGTTCAGCACACAGGGAGCAATCTGGGGTTCAGTGTCTTCCTCAAGGACACTTCGACATGTGGACAGTTGGAGGTGGGGATCGAACCACCAACCCTCCGGTTAGTGGATGACCCGCTCTACCCACTGAGCTACTGCCACCGGAGCTATGTAGATGTTTAACATAACCACCCTCCAATCTCTGACCCTAATCATCCATCTATCAACATCCTGACCTCTGCCAAAATCCCAACAATGTAAAGTGTCCTTGTAACAGAATAGTCACAAAAAGTCTGGCCTTTCTTGGTCTATGACAAGGTTTCCAGGAAGTAAGGAATATAATGACAGGCACCACACATGGAACCTAGGCACCACCATTCCATTTCCTCCCAGCAAGCATTCATCTTCATGATATCATGTCTCCACCTGAGTCGAAAGACACACATTTGGCATTGTCTAAAGACGTTTGGGTGAGATAGGGGCTTTGTTTGATCCATGTTGTTTTAGGTAAAGGAGAACCAGTCATCTTTCTTCGTCTTGTGTGTTCATGGATCACGATAGAAACCCTAGATATGGTTTTGCAATCCATATTTGATGCCTGACATTTCAGTGCTTTGAGTCACAGGTAGTCATGTACACTAAACCTCGGCTGATCACCCACTCAAGGGATACAAAGCAGCCATGTAGTGCAGTAGTAGTGGATCTCGCTGCAGTAGTAGTGGATCTCGCTGCAGTAGTAGTGGATCTCGCTGCAGTAGAAGTGGATCTCGCTGCAGTAGTAGTGGATCTCGCTGCAGTAGTAGTGGATCTCGCTGCAGTAGAAGTGGATCTCGCTGCAGTAGTAGTGGATTTCGCTGCAGTAGAAGTGGATCTCACTGCAATAGAAGTGGATCTCGCTGCAGTAGTAGTGGATCTCGCTGCAGTAGTAGTGGATCTCGCTGCAGTAGTAGTGGATCTCGCTGCAGTAGAAGTGGATCTCGCTGCAGTAGAAGTGGATCTCGCTGCAGTAGAAGTGGATCTCGCTGCAGTAGTAGTGGATCTCGCTGTGTTGTTTTTGCCTTCCCTTTCTGGGAGCGAAGTCAGAAGGAGCCCCAACTTGGCCGGCAGCCCTCAGGTGATCGACACACTGTGTGGAGTAAACAGAGAGGACCTCCACCTTGCCTTCCTTTCTCTCCCCCCACACTGGGTCAGCTGGTCTGGCTGCCCCTCAACAACTGGGTCTCTGCCAGTTGTTGTTTTTTTTTATCCCCCGACTTCCTTTGCCAATGATGTGCAGCTCTGTGTTTGCTGATTTAGTCCCCCTTTCCTTTTTTTGTTTTTGAGGATTAATTCCAAACAAAGATGTATTTGGATTACAAACCAGGGTGTGGCTGGGATTGTAAGTGGAAATATGTTGTGTTTTAATGTGCTTCATAAGTCACTGTTACTACTCATGGTGGGTTGAACCCTCTAAACGGTGATCAATCATACAAGTGTGACAGGAGTTGTGTGTGTGTGTTGATTTTGTGGGTTTGAGTTTTCATGCAACATGTCCTTTAAGTGGAATACATGCTATTTGATGAATGCCTTGCGACATTTGCTAAAGCCACTTGCAGCCTATGGCTGATGGACCAATATGGAAATCATCCTCATTAAAGTACAGAAAGCGAACCATTCATTCAAATTGGTCCCCATGTTAGTTCCATTCCATCATGTAAAGTTATACAGTATTCAGGGCCGTATGAATACATTACTGGCTGAAGAAATAGACAGAGACCCTATTGTCGTATCACATCACGTCTGATTGACACAGATTGCAGGGCCTTTGGAGTCTACAGCTTCATGTTTTTCCATCGTAATAAGAACACGCCGCTGTGGTATTCTGTATGACCACAGCAACTTGGCTTCTGGTGGCGGTTTCTGAAGGAAAGAAAAATTATATTTAGCATTACATTGAGGTTTGTGATCGATGCCACAACCCAATAAAAATGGTTTTTCCATTATCAACTCTATTGTGATGGTCTCTGATTTGCTCTTCTATCCCCGGTGTTTTCCTCACCTTTTCCTAACGGACTTGGCTGCGCTGGTCTCAGGGTGTTATTGTACTCTGGAAAAGGCGCGTGCTGTAAAATAAGCCTTTTCTCCTGGACAAGGGGAATAACATTCTTTCCATTCCATGGCAAATCATTTTCCCCCTGGTACTGAATTCAGAGTTGCAGAGTCTGCTGGTGTCAGAAGAAGACCTCAGCGTGACCTGACCTCTAACCTTGTTGAACAGGAAGTCCTCCTCCACCTGTCCGACTGGACGGTGTTAGCGGTGAGCGATGGACGAGAGCCAGTGTTGGACTGTGGGTCAAACGCAGCTTGTCTGAACAGTGCAGATTGGATTGGGGAATTCTGCCCTCATCCCCCGCCACTGCGTCACCTCACAGAGAGAAACGAGGGACGCTAATCTTCCAACCATGCATTGGAAACACTGAGTTTCCACTTCATGAGTCAGCGGCACTACAGTTAGCAGCAACACAACCCCCTGTGTTCCTCTTAGAGATGGAGTGAGAGAATCCACATGGTTATCTCCCTCCGCAAATGACAATCACCCTCTTCTCATTTGGAGGGCTTGAGTTTGTGAGGCAGCTGGCGGTCCTCTCTGGGCAGATGTCACGAGGGAGGGCTTGGGGGCTGTGATCACGTCTGCTGGGGTCTTCCTTTTGTCCATCGGGACGTCTTGTCCCGTTGTCTCACCGCCGTGGACCCAGCGGCGCCATGTTTACGTCACAGAACAGGGGAGCGGCTCTGTGGACCCGACCGTCCGACTGTCACGTTGTCCGGCCTCAAAACTGGGGCTTGGGGCGCCGTGCAGGGACTGAGGATGTATGTTTGCGTTTCCCAACAATGACTGTCAGTTGTGACACTGCGTGCTTACCGCCCGGGGTGTTTCCTCGCCACGTTGTAGAACCTGAATCTCCGGTCTCCACGGCTTCCCTGCCCTTCAGGCTTTCTTGGCTGCACCTTCCTTTTCCATTGTTCAGAGCGCCTCATGTCCTCTGAGCCTGCGCTGTCGTACGGCAGCAGTGACAGACATGATGTCGTACTTTAATTTTGCGAGGCGCGTAAAAAAGCATCCCTGCTTTTATAAGCCTGGTGATCTCTTTGAATCCCTGAAGTCATCTTATTTGGGCTGCTTGGATTAGCGTGGTGACTTTAGGGGAGTTTTGGTCTCTTTCCATCTATGCCTGAATTTCTCTTCAATAAGCCTCATGAGGGTTTTCCCCTGAAGAGGCACATCTCTTGTTAACTCACTGAATCCAGTAGTGTAGAATGGATGTTCTGTTGTCATGGAGTCTACTGCACTCCCATAACACAAGAATCCCCTATAGTAATGTACATTAAGAGACTCATGTCCACCACCGTCGGAGAACATACATTTTACATACATTAATTGTGTAAATACATGATTTATTTAGCTGATGCTTTTGTCCAAAGCAACTTATTAGTGCATTCAACAATAACTGCCTTGTCAAAAAAGTGCAGGAGTCAGTCGAGTACACAGAAGTGTGTGTGTGACCCTCATCCAGTGTAAGTTTCCAGACCTGATGACAGACATCTGGTCTCCACATGAACCAGTCTACGAAGATAAGAGCCACACACACACTCCCCCTATCCTCGGATGGGGGGTGAGGCTGCAGCCTCTACAACCATCTCACAGCCTTCTCTCCCCCACATTGCCCACCCCCCCTCTTAGTCTCTCACCCCCCTTTCCTGCAAAATAACCTCTTCTGGAAGAGCTGATGCCACTGGCTGCACTGTTGGCATGTCAAATATCAACACTATTTTTTAATCAGGTCGTGTTGCATATCTGGTGTCATGTTGACGTGGGGAACCTGTTTGGGCCGTAGCTCTGCTGGGACGAGTGCTGTGCCCGATGACTCAAACACATGCTGTGAATTCCCTGTCTGATACCTCCAGAGATTCCAGCGCACCTACGCGTCCTGGCTGAGGATGGAGCTGTGTGTCCAGTACAGTGCGTACAGTACGGTGTGTACGTGGTGGGACACCATTCTCACAATGTGGCCTCAGTCCACTCAGTTCTGTGATGAGGGAAGCACTCCAAATAAGTAATGCAGTAATCACTGCACAATTTCTGTATAACCTGCAGAAGAAGTTATTCTGAGCTAATATACAAGTGTGTGTATATACTTGTTTTTTTCGTGACTTTCTGTCAGCAAACGGATGTCCATTCATGAAAATGAGATGGTGCTGTTGTCAGCTGACAGCTGTTATGTGGCCTAACGAGGCTCATGAGGGTGGCCAAGACAAACCACGCCCTTCAACATGGAGTCCATCCACTGTGTCTGTGTGCGTACTGTCAGACTTTGAACCTTGGCTTGAAGTCTGCATTTCTTTCTGCCATGTATATTTGCTGGTGAACATGAGTGATTGGTTATGCATCTCCTGTAAGTCGTAGCGTTTTGTAATCGTTAGTTTTCCTGTAGTCCCTTTCTGAGTCAGTGTGAGCCCCACCCTGTTGCTCCCCACATCTGCCCAGGATGGGAACAGACCTCTCCTCCTCTCCCCAAACCTCCCCTATTCCCTCTGGTTACTTCTTCCAGTAGATCATCATTCATCTCGATGTCAAAGGACAGTTTTGGGACCAGGAAAACTAAGAAATAAAAGGATGTCCCGGCTGCTCCATGAGTCACATGACCTTCTGTTCTGCTCCTCATGATCTGTTCTGCCTGTTTCTACTGCAGCACTACTCTACTGAACATCTTCAGACCATGTTGATAACCTCTTCAGACCATGTCAAAGTCAAGTCAAAGTAGCTTTATTGTCAATTCTTTCACATGGCAGGAAATACAAAGGAATGGAGTACGTTTCTCACCCTCCCACGTTGAAACAGATAAAGTGCACAGGCACAACATGCAGGACAAGACATTCCTAATACTAAAACTAAAGTAAACATACCTACAGATGAGAAAGATAAAACAGTCCCTGGTAGTATGGTAGTCCCTGGGCCGTGGTAACGGGGAATAAGATAAAACAGTCCCTGGTAGTATGGTAGTCCCTGGTAGTATGGTAGTATGGTAGTCCCTGGTAGTATGGTAGTCCCTGATAGTCCCTGGTAGTCCCTGGTAGTATGGTAGTCCCTGGTAGTATGGTAGTCCCTGGTAGTATGGTAGTCCCTGGTAGTCCCTGGTAGTATGGTAGTCCCTGGTAGTCCGTGGTAACAGGAATAGTTGTTCCTTTTTGTTTCTTTTCAATTTCATGTAGATTTTCATCCTATGAATGAAACCTTTTCTGCCCAAGTGCTGGCAGATTATTTAGTGTGTGTGTGTGTGTGTGTGTGTGTGTGTGTGTGTGTGTGTGTGTGTGTGTGTGTGTGTGTGTGTGTGTGTGTGTGTGTGTGTGTGTGTGTGTGTGTGTGTGTGTGTGTGTGTGTGTGTGTGTGTGTGTGTGTGTGTGTGTGTGTGTGTGTGTGTGTGTGTGTGTGTGTGTGTGTGTGTGTGTGTGTGTGTGTGTGTGTGTGTGTGTGTGTGTGTGTGTGTGTGTGTGTGAGCAATGGTCAAAGATACACAATCGTACACAAAAGTAATGTGTTGACTTAAATGGACTAATTCAAGTAGATCTGCAGATAATCTGAGCTTTGCGTGGAGTTATTAGCCGCCCTGGTCAGATAACATCCTGTGTTTCTCATCGTGCCATCACTCCTCCTGCTCAGCAGGTTCTGAAGCCTCCCAGCTGTTCGTCCTTCAGTGTTATTGAAATGACTGTTGGTAGTTTATCAGTCACTGTGGCTGGACATATCTCCTGTTAACTTGTCTTGACTTTTTCTGTAAACACCAGTCAATCCTCTTTCATTTAGTTACAAAATGTTTTTTATGAGACGTATGTTTGCCAATACGAAAACTCACACATAAACTCATCACTAACAGTTTGGGTTAGGGTTAGGTCTGATGTTCTGAGTGAATAAACTCATCACTAACAGTTTGAGTTAGGGTTAGGTCTGATGTTCTGAGTGAATAAACTCATCACTAACAGTTAGGGTTAGGTCTGATGTTCTGAGTGAATAAACTCATCACTAACAGTTTGAGTTAGGGTTAGGTCTGATGTTCTGAGTGAATAAACTCATCACTAACAGTTTGGGTTAGGGTTAGGTCTGATGTTCTGAGTGAATAAAACTC
>OMKI01023542.1:5341-17227 GCA_900302315.1 Phycis blennoides | reverse complement strand
CCCTCCCTAACACCCGAACGCTACGCGGCGACGCGAGTGCACCTGAAACAACGCGACGCGCTCGGCGCACGCGGCCGGCCCCTCTACTCACCTCCATGGAGAAGCGTCTGTGCTGCGCCTTGCTGTGGTAGAGCAGCTGGGAGGGGGACTGAGCCCCCGGCGTGGCCAGCTCTGGAGTCACAGGGCTGGTGTCCTGGGACGGGACGCCCAGGTGGTCGTGGTGGTCATCCAGCCCTACGGCACACACACACACACACACGCACACGCATACACACACACACACACACACGCACGCGCGCACACGCACACGCACACGCACACACACACGCGCAGATAGTCAGAAAAACACACAGACGGCCACAGAAGCTCACTTAGTGGGATTGGTCAGCATCGTTAATGTGCATCGTTTTGCATGACAAAGATATATAAACGCACACACGGCCAGGCCAGGTTTCTGTAATACGCACTTATGACACACACACACACACACACACACACACACACGGTGTTCTGCCGTGCTCTCGTCTCTCTCTGCCGTGTGTGTCTCTGAGTGTCTCTCTGTCGCTCGTCCGGAGCACGGCCTCATCGGCGATACTCCACTGGAGTGTGCACGAGGAGGCCACGTGCACTCTGGCAGCAGCAGAGAGACAGCAGGGGGGGGGCTCCAATTAGGAGCGAGAGGTGAGGCGAAGCTATAGAGACTAAGCGATCTTTAAATGTCTTGTTTCATAGAGCGGACGGAGCGTCGCGGTCGTCGCCACGGGAGACCAACACGTACGCCGCCGCGCGCTTCAGCCTTCCTGGTTGAAGCGCTGATTATGATCACTTTGTGTGTGTGTGTGTGTGTGTGTGTCTATGTGTGTGTGAGACAGAGAGAGAGAGAGAGAGGGCTTTCTGTGGTGGCTGCATGGACTCAAAAGAGTTGCTCCAGAATGTGCACACATGGAATTTCAAAACCAGGGTGAACCCGAGTTGCATCTGTGTCTCACGGGTTAGAGAGGAAACCACAGACCCCTCCCTCACTGAGAAACACTGGGCAGTTGCTGCCGATCTCAGCAAAACAGGAAATTTCTTGTTTCCTCTGCTGCCTTTATACATGCTTGCATCACACTACTTCTGCATATGGACACACGCAAACTAAAATACATACACTATATTTTGAATGGCCATACCACTCCTATGTTTCTGAGAAAACACATGGTCATCTATAGCCTAGCTTCACACATTGTTTTAGTGTTAAATTTAATGAATGCAGGGGAAGTTAGTTCAGTACGTGAGCAAGGTAAGTTAGGGTCAATTGCATATCTTAACCATTTCTAATTGTTGAACTAAACCACAATTATCTAATCCCTGCATTAAGTTTGACAAATGGTTACTTCATATTTTAGTCTTCAAATAAATAAAAAACATAGTTACAAGTGAAAAAAGTCCAAGTCTGTTCTGATCAGTAGGATGTAGGCTTCACACTTTTCTTTTTTACTGTTTTCTGTAGCATTAGAGGCCTAAAGGTCAAGAGGCAAATAGTCGGAATGCCAACAAAAAGCAGAAAGCCAGAGAGAATAAGTAGGAGATACCAGAAAACAGACTCCCTGCTTGAGTTCCCACACAAGATGGACAAGACTCCAGCTTTGTATGTTTTTTTCGCCTTATCCTGACATAATATTTCTGTGTGGTCAACCATGTTTACCGTATTAGTGGTTTCAAACATCTTGTACCATTCCATGTGGCAGCAGTTAAACGGGTTCCCGGCCAGGAAAACTGTCCTGAGTTTTGTTGCCAATGAGGCAGCATAACCTGGAGAAATGGTGGATAAGTTGTTTTCACTTGCATCCAGCATCCAGAGGTCCAGATTTAAAAGTGACATAGGAAGGTGTGTGAGAGAGTTTCTGGAAATGTTTAAATACTTCAGCCTGTGAAGGGAGGAAAAATCCACAGCTTGCATGTCTGTTTTCCCCAAGCCCAGATGCTGCAAGGTCCCACTAAGAGCCTCGAGAGATACAGTCTCCACACGTAGCCCCGGGTTGTCAGATAGCTCCAGGTGCGTGAGGTGCATCCCATCAAATGCAGAAGGTAGCATCCCTTTGATGCCGCATCCTCTAAGGTACAGTTGACTTAAAGAGGCTATGTTTCTCCATACTATGCAATCAGAGGGACCCTCCTTTTCCCTGTCTCTTGTCTCTGACAGACAAATGCCCAAATTGTTGTAGCTTAGATCCACCGATCTCAGGCTTTCTACAGAGGAAAATAATCCAGGGGGAAGCCACCCAAGATAATTGAGGCTCATGTTAAGGTAGGTCAGATTTCCAAGAGCTGCCAGTGTGCCCTTCCCAGCAATTACCTCACTCAGCCTGTTGTTGCTAACATCCAACTCATACAGGCTGCTGGAGAAGCCCTCTGATGAGAGGTTCAAGGTTTTCAGACAGTTTGTATGCATCTGAAGTCTGGAGAGAGATTGCATTTGGCTGATGAAGCCTTGGGGAAAGTACTCCACTTGGTTGTCTCTTAGGTCCAGAATTTCCACCAAGGAGATGTCACCAAGGAGACTGTCGTCCCACAATTGGGCCGTCACATTACTTACATTACCATTGAGGTTGTAGAACTGGATGCTTGTTGTCAAGTTTTCACCAGCGCCCCCATAAAAGCGTACACTGTTGTGGGACAAGTAAAGGTTACGCAGGCGACTCTGGCTAGGCAAGAAAGGGAAGAAAAGCAGCTTATTGTCTGTGAGGTCAAGTGTCTCCAAGTGGAAGGTTTCGTTGAGCTCTTGCAGGGCAATAAACCACTCAATGACATTGTGGCTAGCATTCAGGACTACCAGCTGGGTCATGTGGAAGTCGACCAGGCAGGGCAGGTAGTTGAAAGCAAGGTTGAGTCTCTGGAGCTTAGGATTGCCGGAAAAGGCCCCATCTATCTCAAACAGCATGTTGCCATGCAAGTCCAGTTCTCTTAGCTGGGAGAGACCCTCAAATGAGCTTTCATCCAATCGTAGCATTAGGTTCCTTGAGAGATTCAGGTACTGCAGCATGGTCAGGTTCTGGAGTAGGTGGAAGACCATGTCGTCCTCAAGCTCGTTCTGGGACAGATCCAGAACTCGTAGCTGTTGCAGCTGGAGAAGTGCATGGCTAGTGTCTTGGTACCCAACATGAAGCCTGTTCTCTGCTAAATTAAGACTCTGTAAGGGGTGTGAGTCTCCAAAGGTATTGGCTTCTATCTTCTCCAGGTAATTCCCAGCTAAGCTCAAAGTATATAAGGAGGAGTAGTGGAGAAGAGAATTGTTGAGTAGTGTCTGAATGTGATTGTTGTTGAGCTGAAGCTCCTCTGTGTTGTACGGTAGGCCTACAGGCACAAAGGGGAGCCTGCCATTGTTGCACAGTGCCATTTTTTGGATCTGTGGAAAGAACAGAACAGAAGTGTTTGTGTTTGTTGTATATTTGTGTACACCTGAAGATATTTAGTAGTCCTTTGCTAAGGCTTCTGTCTATTATTAAAAAAAATTGTATTGCTGTCTGTTTTCTGTATGTCTGTATTGGACTGATCATAAAATATAATGGTATCATATGGTAACATGTATATTTTATTATATGGTGTCAGATTGTAATATGTATATTGTATTATATATCTATTTGACATCAATAACAAATTAGCTTGAAGATATTAACAAGTGTATTCATGCATTAACTGATTCAGTGCCATTATATATGCTATTATTTTAATCTGTTGATCTGATTAATCATTTAAACAATTACAATTTTGCTCCTATACATTTCTTATCATGGAAACACTGACACAATTTCTCTCTCAGTTTCATTGACCAGTGGAGCAGCAGTGCAGAGATATTCCATTCTCACATTTCATAGCAAGAGCGAGAAGGACATTTAGCAGACGCTTTTGTCCAAAGCAACTTACAATCAGAATATTTGTGGGGTTTGACATGTGGACAGCTGGAGGAGGGGATCGAACCGCCAACCCTCCGGTTAGTGGACGACCCGCCCTACCAACTGAGCTAAACCGCCCCACATCAAGGTCCTCTCCTTACCAATCAGAAAACCTTAATGCAAAATGAGCATCCCCTGACTGTCAGACAATTTTGTGCACATGATTCAAGTTTAGCGTAGCTTTTTAAGATAATAGCTTGCTAGCTCATAGTACTGGCTGGTTGGAATAATACTTCTTTGTATGATAAACATGGTGGTGAAAAAGAAGGTGGAACATTGATGTAAAAAGTTAGAATGGAATTATCTATTCTATTCTAACTTTTAACATCAATGCTCCACCTTCTTTGGTGGTGCACTGCTGCTACATTTGTCAATGAAACTCAATCACAGCAGATTGTGAGTCAGTGTGTCTACGTTAAGAAGGTTATGGAGTAAAATTATAACAAAACAATCTTACCGACTGCAGTTTTAAATGTGTGAATGCGTTTATTTAAATTTTACTATAATGCTGTGCAAAATAATAATTACCTTTTTGTATTATTACATTATATTAATCATTGTGGTTAATGAATCTACCTTATTATTTTACTCAACAGATGCCTAGTCATCTTTTCTTAGGGCTGAATGTGAATTTGTTTAGTTAGTTAGTTAGTTAGACTTCATTGTCCCCGGAGGGAAATTCTTTTTCACATCACTGTACATCAGCTTAACACACATCGTCCCACAACAATGACAGACAGAAATACATTAAGTACGACACAACAGCACACAATAATGACAGGCAGAACAACATGAAATCAAGACTCGTAGTTCCCTCAGTGAGTCACCCTGTTTAGGGCTGCTATGGCTGCGGGTACCAGGCTTTTGCCAAAGCGAGCACTTCTGCACCTCAGGGACCTGTACCTGTGCCCAGAGGGCAGTACAGTGAGCTGGTGATTGAGTGGGTGTGTGGTGTCCTGTGCTTTTGTATAACTAAAATTGTTTGACACTTTTTTGAAAACATTTTTAGCAAAACAAAATAGTAACACATTTGCTATATTCCTATTAATTAATCCCCCCTGAAAATAATCCAGGAGGAAGACACCCAAGATAATTGAGGCTCATGTTAGGGTAGGTCAGATTTCCAAGAGCTGCCAGTGTGCCCTTCCCAGCAACGACCTCACTCAGTCTGTTGTTGCTAACATCCAACGCATACAGGCTGCTGGAGAAGCCCTCTGATGTGAGATGTGTCTATTTTCATATTAATTAATTAATGTCTGCTCACCCAGCATAAGACTGTCCCTGAATAAGATTATTCTTTGTTCCTTCCAAACATTTCTTTCCTTTTTCTTCTGGGTTCTTAGGGACTTGTTCTTTGCCTAGTTTACTTTACTTTACTTTACTTTACTTTAGATACTTTATTCAGATTTAAAAGTATAAAGAATGTGAAGTGATTACATGATGGGAAGGAGATGATGGTAAGGAGGTGCTATGGTAGTATGAAGTGTGTGCAATGGTGGTAGTGCAAAAAATACAATTGTGCAATCATTGGTTTGTGAAGCTGAGAATGTTATTGCGCTAAAGGTCTAAATAAATAAACTCTAGATGACCACAGTGTTATAAAGATTTATAATTTAGGTCATACATTGCATGATACAGTATGGCTCATGCACAGTTGTATTAGCATAGTGTTCTCACCATTCGACATGGGTTTGGCTGGGGGTGACTGAGGGCTGGAATCAGGACACTCCAGATGGTGAGGAGCATGAGGAAGGTGGAAGGGAGTGTGTGGACTGGCATTTTAACATCTTCTCTGTGGAGTAGAGGACACAATGAGCCAACTCAATTTACAACCACATTTAAATGTGTACATGAAACGTGTGTGCATAAGGATGGTTAAAGACAGTAAATCAGTTAAGTCATACGATGGGTTTGCTTGAAGCAGGAGTGAGTTGAACTTCAGATTGAAGGACCAAATGTTTTTCTTTTCCTTTCGATGGTTGGTTGGTTAAGAATTTATGTTTGGTGAGAATAATAATATTTACTTTATTTATTTCAGAATTTTAAATAAAATAATAAATAGGAGAACTATGCCCAAGTTATCTGACTAGTGCTTCATATATATAAAATACTAGATTAAATCCAGTCAAGTTAAATGTATTTGTATAGCCCTTAATCACGATAACTGATTCAAAGCTCTTAACAAGCCATACATTTGACACCGCCCAATCCTAGACCTTAAAGGGTAAGAAAAAACTCCATCATTTACAAGGGAAAAAATCAAGAAAAGGGACTTCCAGGATGATTAAGGAGTGCAATGGGTGCCACAATTGCCACACAACTGATTTTAGCTAGGCTACTAAAAAGCTATTGGATTGGACAGGACTGGACTTGGATGGACTCGCCTTAAAAAAAAAACCCAAGGTGTATACTAATGTGGGTTTATGTTTAGAACACAAAGTAAGGTGTATATAATGTTGTTGCATTATTCATCAAGATTGTCATGCTAATAAAGACATACAAAATACATGTAAGAATATAGAAAATGTACTTTGATGATGTGTGTACACTTATGAGAGCTGAACGTTCCCAAGAATCCTACATTGATGGATTCAAATTCAAAATCAGAATTTATCTGAATGTAAAGTGCCTCATGTTTTGTCGTACAAATTTGAGTCACACTTTACAATAAGGGTACATTAACTCACCATTAATAAACAAGTAAATGCAATAATAAGCATTATTATACAGCAATAGCATAGGGTTGGTGGGTTTGGGCTAGGTTTTTGTATTGTAGTTTACTTTAAGTTAAGTTAAGTTTAAGTTATTCTTGCTGCACTGGCGCATCTCCAGTCCTTAGTAGTGGGCTCCACCTTCTTTGGTGGTGCAAATTGTCATTGGGTCACCCTAACCCAATTTAATAATGTATCAATTAATACCTTAGTTTAACATGAACACCATTAGTTAATGATTACCAGGCCATTAGTTAAAATTAATGCTTATTACTGTGTTACCTAATGTTACTTAATGATTAATTAATGTCCCCTTATTGTAGTGTTACCCAACTATATTTACATTTACATTTAGGGCATTTAGCAGACACTTTTGTCCAAAGCGACTTACAAAGAGTACATTTGTCATAAGAAGGTGAAACATTTCATTGCTGCTAATACAGTAAGAAAGTCACCAGAACAAGTTTCAAGCATTTCAATTGCTAGGTTAACCTAACTAACCCAACTATGTGTTAAAACCATGGACTGTATGGGTACTCAACGAGTAAATAAATAATGTTCCTAGAAATACATAGGGCCTATATTTGTTGAAAGAAAACTGCTGACCAAAATTACCATGAAAGTGCTTAGTAATACTTCACTCATTCATTACATTCATATAATTAATTCATATTTTGGACACATTTCACTACTACTGCTATTAGCATATTGATTATTTTATGAATACTTGCTACAGGCATACTTGTATTTTATAAGGTAATATTTACTTACACAAATAGTTATTTGTTGGTCTCCCAAGCCACTGGTGGTTGATCGTCTGACCATATCGAGTTGGTCAAGCATGGATGTGTTTATTCTTAATGAAAGACCCCCGCTGACCTCGGAATGGATGCTTTCTTCAGTAATCACGGAAGCAGACAAGTGAAAGGAAACAAAGTCCCCAAAATGTTCTCAAGAATAAATTAGCACATGTTGCAGATGACAATTCAACAACCGTATTCAGAGAACCAAACTAAACCTTCATTGTACCCGCGGGGCAAACATATAAGGAAGCATGTGTTAGTATGACAATGTAAACACGACCACGAGCTACAAGTTCCCCACCACAAAAACCCAGTGAGAACGCCCTTCACACCACTTGCTTGCTTCTGATCAGCCGAGCTGCTAGAGGAAACCACTTAGAGCTCACACCCTTCCGTATCATGACTTGTCTTGTTACCATAACACACATACACCCACACAAATGCTGAGCGCTTTTACTGCCTGTTACTGAATCGTATATAGTTATGTCCACCAGCTTTAAACATCTTTGATCATGTTCTTTGATTGAACCCTAGTACTCACATAGAAGTTGTTTAAAAGTTTTGTACACAATAAACAAAGATCAGAGGAATATAAAGAAATATTTGTGCTTAAAACTGTAGTAGAATTGCTTATATATACTGTATGTGGAAGTATGTATACGTAAATTTATGTGGCATTTTCTTCTATTTCCCATCTGAGATGAATTAATAACATTGCACCTTTAGTGCAGACATGTAAAGGGTGTGTTTGTGGCTGTGAAAGTCCATCCTTTTTAGAGACTTTAACTTAGGCCTAAAGAACAACGGTTACTCTGCGCCACTACATAGCAGTGGCGCGGTGTAGTAGTATCACCCAAACTACTAAGCCTACTTACTTTATACATGACTTTAGCCATTGTATTCTTAATGTATAGCCAACCCCCCTGGGCCACATATAAAGGAGAACCAAACCCAACACACTTAGATTGGTTTGCATTGTAGAGGACTCCCTCTCATGGCCATTCGTAGGGTTTTAGAAATTAAGAGATCCAAAAACTGAGCTGACTTAGGGGGTTTGGTCCTATGTGCATTTTAAGATGTTTGGAGGGCAAAAATTGCAACACAAAAGGGTGTCTCTTTGAATGACAGCAACTCTCCCACCACTCTGCGTTCTGGCCTCCTCCAGTACTGCTCTGCTTGTGCCATGGTTTCTCTCTGTCTACTGTGCTCTTTTTCTCAGCCTCCTTTTGTGTTTCTCTGCTTTCACAGAGATGATGTGATCATCACGTCATCACATCATTAAAAAACATCTCATAAAAATTATATACACCTTTATGTCATCTTTGTGATTGAAATGTGTCTCACACAATACAAGCAACATACAAGCACATACAATAATTGTGGTGTCTATGGTTTCAACGTTTCAACGTTTCAACGTTTTAAGTTTATTGTCACATACCAGATGACAACGTACGTAATTACCAGCAGTGAAATTATTGCAGCCCGGGTGAACTCAACTTTGTGTAATAAAATAAAATAGAATAAAATAAGATAGAATACAATAAAAATATAAAATGTAAAAATGTATATGTGCAATATAAATAATAACAAATCTAATCAAATCAGATAAGTAGCAGCTTAATAGTAAAATAGGTGGCAGAGTCACCTACATGAATCACCCACATGTTGGTGTCCAAGGCAGGGAGTTGTAGAATTCGTCAATTTCCCAACCAAGGACGGAAAAGGAGTTGACGGAAGGTTTGGCGTGAGGATTCTGGCAGCGACTGAAATTACAATAAAACAATGAAACATACCTTGATCTGACTCCATATATTGCCACACAATTACTGTGTGCAGTTAGAAACACTAACTATGACCGGTTTTCCTCATGAGGCAGGCTAACCCCGGATGATTGTTGGGGATCGAAATGTCTTTCCCGATCCTTTGAGTCCCCCCGCAGAGATGAATACCATGTCCCTTCACCCACTACTGGATTTTAGGCAGAGTACTATGATTCCTTTATACCGAATCCTAGCTGGGCTACATCATAATTACCTAGCATATCAATGAGGCCGGATAGATACGAGTGGCCACGATTCACAGCCTACGAGTTCACTCGTTCTACCTCGGCTCTGATCGATGAGCTACTTCCACTGTCGTCACAGGAAGTACTATTCGCCAGATAACTATGTCCATAGCGGAACATCTTGTGGTTCTAATTGAACTCAAATTCGGTAGGACCAGGGCATTCAATAATAATATTACCAAGAATATTAACGAGAATAACAATTTATTAGACAGAACAAGTCACTAACCAATCAAAAAATAAACACAGTGAAGAAACAGTAATATTTTATCTTCCTACAGAGTCAAGTGCAGTCATTCCATGACTGCAAAGTCATTCATAGCATAATATGAGCCCTATGCATCCACCCCAAGCATGATTGCATACAATGGTTGCTACACAAAATGCATCCCCTCAATTCTGTACACTCTGATTTTAATCTAGATTGTATTTTACTTGCATGCATAAGAAAATGCAGCCTTAAAGGAGAACCAAGATCACTTGTACATTATAGTGGACTGCCACTAGATGTTATACATATGCTATCACATGTATAATCTCTGGGATGCACAATATATCAACAGTAGATTGCATTTAAAGTCGATTTACATTGTCACACTCAGGAAGTCAAGTTCCATCTTCAGTTCTAAAGTGTAGATCAAAAACATTTCCATAATCCTGACATCGCTGCTGCCACCCCTTACTTAAGCATGGTTGGGACACTCATCCATGCCTTCATCACCTCCTGTCTGGACTATTTTAATGGGAGTCCCAGCAGAGCCATGGATAGGCTCCAATATGTCCAATGCTAATGACCCATACATCTTTTTATACCAATCTTGTCAATTACTTTATTATGATTAGTTAATGATGTTCGAAGGGTGTGCAATATTTTTTAAAACAGGACACCTCTTCCTTTCAACAGTTCAAAATCTAGTGCCACAAATCCAACATTTACAACAGGCACAACCACTTACGAGATGTTTCCTTGACGACGCAAATCAAGATGCCCAAAGCACTAACAAAGAATATTTGAATTTCAGATGATAAAACACCAATACCATTCGAGATTAAATTAACCAAACGTAATTTTATTTAATAATTGTTGTTTAACTGTGGTATAAATGGAATCAAAAACTTTGGGGTGTCATGTTAATGGGAAATAACAGTGGTGGTAAGCAACCTCGGCTTAACCCCAGCCACATCACAACCCCCGCTGTACATTATTTTCCACTGGGAATTAACAGGACAACCCAGTCATGGTTTAGTCCTTACATAAAGGCCTCCTTATATTCCTTATAACTGACGGTATAAATAATCGTGGCTTGTATTTGTAAATAACACAGTCACTGCAGCGACCTATCTCAACATTGATGAAGCTCTGTCGCTGCAATAACAGAAAGGTTGTAACAGGATTTTCATTCTTTTAACATCTTCGTTGTAATGTAAACATCCCTGTCATATGGTAGGCAAGAAAAATTTGACAGCACACAGGCCATGACAAGGGATAGCTGGACCGGAGAGGCACAGTGTTGGCCAAAAGTAACACAGAGATGAGGACATAACGCAGAAGTTCCGGTTCACAGAAGATTTCATCAGGAGGCAGTTCTGGTGGCCAGCCATGAGTAAGGACACTCATGCTGTTGTTTGCTGCTTGCCTGACTTATGCCCAGAATGTGAATCTCAGGCAACGTCCCCCAGGTCTTCTGTGTCCTCTGCCTGAGCCAATACCAACCCTAGTCCCATATCTCCATTGATCTTGTGACCAGTCTCAGTCTATCAGATTGCAAAATGTTTGCAATGTCATGTAGGTGAAAAAAAGGCAGTGCTGGAAGTTTGTTTTATGTGGGACATATCCTGACTCCCAGATTCCTTACGGTGGTGCTGGAGGCCAGGGTAAGGAAGCATATATAAGGTGAATAAAATTGGTCCAAGCACAGAACCTTGTGACTAACTTGCACTCCAAAGCGACTTACAGTAAGTACATTTGTCAGAAGAAGGTGAAGCATTTCATTGCTGTTAATACAGTAAGCAAGTCACCAGAACAAGTTTCAAGCATTCCAATTGCTAGGTTAACCATTGCTAGTATACAACATCTCTGGCCTAAGATGCTAAGTGCTAAGTTACAAAGAGCAATTATAAAGTGCCAAGATGTACAACATACAAGTACATGAGAATAAGGTTATACATAATAACATGAGCGGTGTGTGTGTTTACATGCCTGCAAGTGTGACAACCCGTTCACAAGGTTACCCACAGTGAATAAGGACATCCTTTCACATTTATTGGAAGGAAATAAAAAAACAACATGCATTTTCCATGCAAAAAGGTGACGACGAGATGATTGTGTGTGTGTGTGTGTGTGCGCGTGTGCGCGTGTGCGCGTGTGCGCG
>OMKI01023540.1:0-12823 GCA_900302315.1 Phycis blennoides | reverse complement strand
TTATTTTTTTTACGTTTTCACTTTGGCTGCATGGACGCTTGTTGAACAAAGGGAAATGACAATAATTTCCCTTCTATTGCCTTCTGGTCAATTTCACTTCCTTTTCAAAGCGCCGGCCTGGGCGAGCCGCTCTCTCTCTCTCTCTCTCTCTCTCTCTCTCTCTCTCCCTCTCACTCTCTCTCTCTCTGTCTTCCCAGGCCTCGCTGTCTTTATTCCCCTTTTTCTCCGGGAATCGGACGCTGCAGTGCGTCCGCACAAAGAGCCCGGAGCGCGTCCTGCAGCCCTTTTCAGCGCGGGGCCACAGAGACTCAAAGGACCGCAGAGCCTGTGACTGCTGCACTGCGCGTCACATCCAGCATTAGCATGTGGCTTTCTGCCCCTCGCCTTTCAGAAGTTGAAGAACTGTTCCCATAACATCTAGTGTTTCTCCTCTCAGATGGAGAGAGGTTTTATCCCGGGCCCACCATCCACACCGCTTGGTATGCAAATGAAAGCAGTTAATTTGGACAATTAGAATAAATATTCAGGGACCTTTGTCATCTACCCCCCACGGAAGGCCCCAGATAAAGTGAAGCTGAACAAAAGATGTCTCGGAGATTAATTAGATATTTGATAAGACACGAATCCCTAATCGCAAATACAAGACACATGGGGCTGTTATGTGCTCCAAGTCATAATTAATACCATTTAACAAGATTTTCATTTAGGCGTGAAATCTCTTTTCCGGGGAATTGAACATTGATTTATTCCATAGAGGAAATAGTTGCTGTGATTGTTGAAAACCTGACAGAATTTAGGGAACATAAAATCCGTCAATTTTTCTGAAAATGTTTTCTCTGAAGAAACGTGAAAATGGGGCAAAAATATAAAATCTAGATCACACAATTATCGCCTCGTTTTTCTTTTTTAGACATTTTTAATGAAAGGCTTATACGTGTGACTTTATACAGGTAAACATTTATATATTTTAGCAAAGAAATAAAATGATGAACTCAGTTTTTTTTTTAAAAAGCTGTTTACATACATATCCACAAAGTGCGTCGAAATGAAAGTCCCTGATGTCAGGTTACCAAACACGAATAAAACAACCAGAACGTCCACATGGAAAAGAACACATAGTTAGCGTCATATACAAGAAGCAACTCGCACTGTCCAACCTTCTCAACAGGTTTGGCACCCTGCAGACCCATGTTCTCATTGTCCTTAAACACTCACAGGCCCTTCGCTTTGCATTTCTATAGATGGTTTTTAGCGCAATCAAATATTCGGTATTTAGTGAACAGTAATGTTTTTTTTATGCTTTGCAAACGCCTCCTGTAATATTTTTTTTTTCTCAATTATTGTCTTTCATACAGACCCGTTTTCAATGCTGTGCAGATTAAATTCTGGATTAGTGTGGTGGCGGGGGAGGGGGGTCGCATTAGGGCTCGTCGTGGGGCGACTGGTCCTTAATGGTGATCCTGGGGTTGACCCCCTCTAAGATAAGTTCAGGGGATCCGGATCTGGGGGTCTCCAGGTTACTCGTGTCGGTGTCACTGTCGCTCCCCTTTTTGCTTCCTCCCCCGGCCGTGTGTGTTTTGATGTGCTTGCTCAAGTGGTCGCTCCTCATGAACCGCTTGTTGCACACGGGACACGCGAACCGCTTCTCTCCGGTGTGCGTCCGCAGGTGTCTCTGGAGTTCGTCGGACCGCGTGAACCGTTTACCGCAGAACAGCCAATTGCAGACAAAAGGCCGCTCGCCGGTGTGCCACCGCAAATGCGCTTTCAGGTGCGACGTCTTCCCGTACACCTTCCCGCACCCGGGGATGTGGCAGCTGTGGAGTCCCTTTCTCCGGAGGCTCGCCCCTGCGGGTCCCAGCCGCTCCGCTTCCTGACAGTTGGGACAGTCACACGTCGCTCTCCCCGAGTACCTCCGGGATGACCTTGAGGAACTGCTTATTCCTGAACTAGCCCCGGAAATCATCGCGTTGGCGGCGGACGCATCTGTATATGTGGGGATAACCGTTTTGAAGCCCTCCTGGGTGAGCAAGTGCTGACCGGTTGACAGCAGGTGGGACGCGGAGGGGCTGATGCCGGTGGAGCTGAACGCCGAGTGGGTCAGCGTGGAGAAGTCCGGGTTGTAGCCGCTGAGCTGGGAGTGTATGGCCTGGGGCGTCCCGGAGTGCAGGGATGTCTGCAGCGAACTCGCCTGGTTCTGGACGTCCAGCCACGACCCAGGGTTGGTGTGGACGTCCCACCACGAGGAGGCCCCGTTCGTAACATCGCCAGAGATGGTCGAGTGGAACCCGGACTTATACCACGACTCGTACGGGTGTGCCATCCCGACCCTCGGGTAAAGAGTCTCGGCCGACGCGTGGACCTTCGAGATAAAGGCCGATTGTCCTGAGTCTTGGGACGCGACGCTCGCAGAGTTGGAAAACAGGCCGCTGTATTCGGTGGAAAACGCGGAGGAGGTCGGCGAGGTGGAGGCCAAGCAGAACGCGCTGTTGCCGGTGCCGCTGGTCGGCGGTAGTCCTGTCGACGCGCGGCTGGTCGCTACGGTGAACCCGGGGAGACTGGATCCCAAATTGCAGCTGGAAGAAGATCTTTTCCACGGATGAAATCCACCCTTTGAGAAAGCACTCGAGTCTGGTAAAGTGGTCAGAGGACTGGTGTTGCCAATTTTGTTGCAGGTTGCCGCCAGCATCGCTAGTGGGGTAGTTCCGAAACGTGGCTCTTCCTGGAAGACAAGGCAGTCAAGTTAGAGAGCCGCCCAAAAGAAAGGCTCGCTCAACTTCAGCGTTAGTTTCATAACCATATTATTTTACATTAGTGTGGACATAGGCCATATTTTTTTTTTTTTATAACAGGCCTAACACAGATTGTGTTTTAGTAGCCCCGTATTGTAAAGACGGCTGTGTTTGCAATATATGAATAACAGAATAGTAAATATATATTATGAAGACATTTCCCATCAAATGCTCGTTATTTACAAAATGTAGCAAAACGCTTGTTCAAAAGTTTGGTCCTGTTTTGGACAGGCTTTAATGTACAACACTGCGAGCAATTTCAAAACTTACAGCAAGGCAGCCGATATTGATCACAGAGGCACATACATCTAGAACAACTAATTCCGCTTGATTATTAAAAAGATAGCATTCATTTCAGAGACTGCTGTTGGTCCAGCGTGTGTCCCGGCTGCGTCCTGGCTGCATGGGAATGCGCCGAGCGGCAGAATCACCTCCCGACTCACACAGCTTCATGTCCTGGATTATAAAAAGCGTTCTTACCCCGAGTATAGACGTAGCCATATCCAGAGTCGGTACTATGGTGAAGGTGCCTACAATGGTGTACGTGTCCAACAACTCCGGTGTTTGACTCGGGTCACACTAAGGGTCTCTTGGCTCGCAGCAGCCCCTCTACGTAGTTGTACACAGCGTGTTCTTTGAAGTACAGCTGGCAGCGGCCCGCAGCCAATCAGCGGCCGGCGCTCCGAGCCGGGGGGAGAGAATCAGCCAATGGGCGAGCAGCCCGCAGAGGGAGCCGCCAACAGCCTCACGTCAATCATCTGTTGGGCAGCTCTGCTCTGACTGTCAAGTGAGATACGATTTAGTATTTTTAAATACATTTAATAATTCTACCGCCGAGAATCAATGTCTCTTTTCATCCAGGCTCGGGTTCACGCGGCGGAGCTCGACCAGGTAAGAATTGTAATAATTTAAAACCTTTTTCTTAGTGGATTGCGCGTATGGACCAGGTAAGAATTGCGATAATTCAAAACGTTTTTGTTAGTGGATTGCGTGTATGAAGCTGGAATAATTCCTCTAACGCCGGTATGAGAGCCAGATAGATTTATTTCAGGTATGAATTTAAATCTCAATTGGGGAAAAAGCGCACGGCATTTTGATGTGTTTATTATGTGTTGCGTTCAGAGACAACCAATCCTTCTTCAAAAAGTTCAGATAGAAGTCCTCAGAAACAAATTCATATTCCTCGGCTGTTCCTGTCCTGTGTGGTTGGGCAGCCTTTAAATGGTCCACAGCTGGTTCCAACTTCATGACGAGGCGCTGACTAACAGCAGTAAAGCAACAACTTTAACCGGATACATTCCCGTCATTTGATGGTGAATTATAACGGCAGCTGCGCTCTGCGTAAAAGGACGGCATGCGTGTTAAATGTTAAGGCGACAATGTGTGCGCTTGTGTCTTGGCGTGCGTCAAACGCGCTCTTATAGGCGACGTTCGCTTAAATGAACAACTTGATTTATTATAAGACTGCATGTTGCTGCATGTGGTTGAATGTTGTGTTATTTCTGTTTTGAATGGCAATAATTGAATACGCCGAGGTGGTCCAATCTGACCATCAAACGGATAAGGCTGTGTCTTATCTTATCCACTTGTCATTTATGTCTTAATAGTTTATTCTAAATTCAAATGCCATCTTATTCTAAAGGGAAAACCATCTCATTCTGAATGAAAGCAGCATAGACAACATGTTTATCCCAACTGGATGAAAGATTAAGTTTAATTCTAAGACATTTTCAAGAGGACTGATTCTATCCTTTACCAACAGATTTACTATCTTGTATCTCATGCGTCCGTGGAATCGCAGTGGGAATGAGACAACATGCTAATTGCCTTGTTAATACACGCAGCGATAATGCATTTATATAAAATTGACCTGCTCGAATGTTAGTCGCCAACCCTTTAAAAGTTAAAGCAATTTTCCAGGATGAAAAATATCCACGGTATAAGCATTAGATGTACAAAACGAGCAAATAATCTGCCATTATGGAGCATGAATGCAGCAGCCACTGCAAGCGCAATTTGTCTAAAGGCTCTTTTTTCATTTTAAATCCCCACCTTCAGAGAGGGGAGAATAAAAAACCATTTTATCAAATACTGGACGCTGCCAAGAAAATTGATTCATTTTAGCAATCATGGCAATTTAGTGGAGTGCTATTAACAGTAGGCTATTAAATGTCTGTTCTGCATAAACAACGCTGATTGTTGCAAACGAAGTGAAAATAATTTGACTGCTTAAAAAAAGAATGCAACGCGTGAGGATTTTTTTTTAACTCTTGAACATCTATAATGTATTTATTAATTCATATGTAAAAGAAAAAAGACCTGTTAACTGCTCTTCTTTTTATCAAATATTAGGAATAATATGAATATATTGTTTTTTTTCCCCCAATTTTCCCTTTAAACATGCATATTCTCAAAGGAATCGGTTTATAGAGCAATATGATATATGGAAATGAAAAAAAAATGTGTAGGCCTATAAAGGATAAATAATTTGTAAATTCTATGAAGCCCCATTTAAGCACATTAGTGTAATATATATTTTCACCCACCAGCAAATCTAATTTTGTATTTCTATTTTTTGTTTGTAGAAAATATATGTGGGAGAATATGATCATGCCTTGTCATTGAAATGAGAATTTCTGTTGAATCTCTAATTCTGAGCCCCATTTGCGAGCACTTTTCTGTGGCAATTAGGTGCCTATTACGAGCCATTAGATTGATCAATGTACCTTAAACAATAGGAATGATTTATTTTGTCGGACAAAACGCTCTGCATCTATTGTGATGGGTTTAAGTGACGGTACATCCATCAGGCGTCGAGCAACAAAAGATAAATGATTAATTCAGACCTATTCATTTAGATTCTTACTTCAAAGGTAGTCCTTTGGCTTTAGGTCTACATTATTGGATCCTCATTTCATGTTAAGCATGACAAGATGCTGACTTAAGGATGGGTCTCCGGATGCGAGTCCTCAATTACCATCTATTTGACGGCAAAGTTGATTTGAAGACATTTAAATATGTGGATATTTTTTGTATCCATATAATCTATATTTCTGTCTACTATTTGTTATAAGTAGTACAGAAAATATATGCCTGTATTGTGCTAGCTGTTGCTTTGTGATCATGCAAGTACATTGTTTTTATCATTGGAATTTGCCCTTGTTTCCCAATCAGTGTCTATTGGACGTATATCCCTTTATGTATTCTGAAAATGTCCCCATTAGGGGATTCGGTTTAGACATTCTTACTCCTTAAATGGTAAGGGGGTGCATTGCAATGCCACTTACCCTCAGGTCTTTACATTTGAAAATGTGAAAAAGAATATAACATTGTCTGTCGTGGGGTCTCAATGAATGACGTGTTGATTAGAAGAAGCAGAAAGTCCCCAAACACGCTTAAAGTAAGTTTGTGCCCATTTGACGACATCTAAGTTTTTGCTAAATCTTGAACATGTAGTCTCAGCGTTCAGGCTCAGTGAATACCTTCATTTCTGGCCAACGCATGTTCTATTTCCGGACAGGGGATGCGCTGGAGCGCGGTCAGAGACCAGACATGGGAGACTTTCTAAAGATCGCAATTATTAAAAGGATCCTTTTTTTCCCGCTCACACGAACCAAGCAATCTGTGGGACAGACAGATCTCAAATAGGCCTACTTTTTTTTTTTTTTTTTTTTTTTTAATGCCTCCAAAGAAGGTGTATGTTGTAAGAGGATCGCTTCGTTTTTGATCATGTGCATATCTTGTGGGTTACATAACATAGCGAGTGCCGGCATTACCGCATTTTTCTTTATGGTGGAGCAGGAGGCGTCGGGGGCACCGAGACCACCGCCGCGCCACCTCTGATTGGAAGGTTTGGCGCCTCATTGAGAAGAGGAGTGGTGGGCCTTCCTAACGCGGGGTGCGTGAGCCCCGTCTCAACACTTAGCCGCTGCCCCTCCGGACGCCGTGTCCATCAACGTGCGCCCGGCGTGACAGTCAACGCGATGACTGTCGATGACTGGCCTCCGCTGCGGCGTGCCGTGTTTGGTGGTCGCGTGTTCATGTCTCCCCACCAAGAAAAACGCAGACATATAGGTGGAGGTAAAATGCATGCAGGGTGTTTACGCGGGGTGGGGCATGCTGAGTGCTTGTTGTCTCTCGTTTGTAAGGACGGATGGCAGTTTGTTGTGTGCGTGGTTACCGTGTGTAGGAACAGGTAGATTAAACCATCTCTCCATGCTGACTGGTTCGATCATGTGGGAAAGATTCTTCTGCAAACATGGCCCCCCGTCTTTGGCTCCCATGAGATTTTACTCTCTCCATTGAGTGAATGATGTAGTATGTTATTGTGCTGTTTGTGTATATTTATATGACATACTTCCTTGCTAATGGTGAGTGGGCATCATCTGTATTGGTTATTGCTTGTTAGCATTACTCTTGGCCATACTGGGAGGTTAGACAGCTGTGACCTGGTTACCTGCCCTGGTGTGTGCTCCCATATGGAAACGTCAGAATATGTGTGTATGTCATTAATAACTTCACGCTGTAGACTGCAGTGTCATAGTATGTCCCAGCATGTCCTGGTGACATAGTTTTTCCCCTCCCTTATGAACACGGCCTGTCACATAAAAACGGTTTGAGACGATTTACTGGCGTTGCGTAGAGACACAATGTCTTCAGCCCCACCGGCATCTCTTGGTCTGTGCATAGTTTGGAGGCTTTTTGCACCTACAGACTACCAGTAGAAACAATAAAGACGCTAACGGCTTTCCTCAGCTACCAGGAAGTGCATCCCCCACACGTTGTAACGGATGTCCCAGAGATGGTCAAGGTCAGGACACGAGACAGAATCTGACCGCTTGTTTCTACCATGATATCCGCCATGAAGGGTCTCTGCTGAAGGCCTCCTCCAATTTGCGGTTGGCTTTCTGCAGCTGCAATTCTAGGTTTCCATGACTTCATTCATTACACTCATTTCTACAGGCCAATGGCGGCGTTGGGTGGGGAAGGCTTGACGCTGTTCTCCAGTGGCCCCTTTAAGACACGGGGACGTGAATGTAATTGTCTGGTAGTGACAAACCCGTTGTCCCATCAAAGTCCCCTCACATAGATTTTTTTTTTTTTCTTTAATTGACTTGTCAGATGCGGACAATAAACAAGGCGCCGGCGCCACAGAGATGTCCAGTCCACCACGCTCCGGCACAGATCGAGTGATCCGCCAGTAATTTTCATGCTACCCATGGCCGTTTAGCCATTGTTGAAAATAGAAAAATCTATTCTACATAGGGCCGGATTTCTAAAAAAAGGGCTTATGTTTGGTCTCAAATAGCCATTCTTTGTTGTTGTTGCTGCTTCAACTTTTCGGCATAATATAAAGATCAATCTTCGTGGCTTTTTTTTTGCGTGTGATGAAATATTCTTGTTTTTGTTCAAAGAATGTAAAACATGTAAAGTTGAAAAGTGTCCCGCCCAATTACTGTCACTCTCCGTCTGCTACTTTCAAGAGACACATTTGCATCCCTCTGTTGGAAGTGTTGGAGCAAGATTATTACAGCAGGAGGGTGACCAGGAAACCAGTGATTTAATAGAGACGGTGCGCAAGCGGAGCTGTGAATGTTTTTGTTCATCTGATTATACAGAAAGAAGCCATAGCAACATAAACACATCGCCCTAGAAGCTGTACGTTGTGGGTAGCAAAACAATGTTCAGCATCATTTGATTGACGTAAATCCGGGCCAATGAAAATAGGGGGCAGGGCAATCAGATGTAAAGCGCTGCTGGCCAAGTAGCCACGCCCCCTGCCTATTAATCATGCATGTTTTTTTTTTTTATAAACGCACACCGGGTTGGGGGACGAAAATCTCTGAAACGCTGCGCCTTTTCCCACTGACACACCGACCACCACCGCTAACCGGATTTCTGTCTGAGCTCTTTCAGCCCCTTCCCATTATTTCCCTACTATTCCACAAAGATATTGTGACCTTTGAACCCTCCGCTGAAAAGAGTTTTGACAACTGTTTTGGTAGGATAAATACCTGTGCTATAATGAGGACAACGTGGCTAATGGAGATGGGTCACCAGAAATGGCAAATACCTTCTGAATACCAGATTTCAACATGCCTAGCTATTCTAAGGTGAACCAAGCAAGTTTGCTTCCAGCTAGAATTACCAGTCCGCCATATCGTACACTTACAGCTACGTTATGATGGTTGATAGTTAAGATCCTTGTGTGCAAGTTGCCCATATTATGCCTATATTTATGGCTTCAGTTTAAAAAAATGAATTGTCTATCAATGTACACCTACATCTGTTGATGTTTTACAATTTGACTCATAGCGAGAAGAACATTTGCGGTGTGTATAGAAATACATCTTATTCAATTGTGTGTCGTGGTTTGCGTTCAGGTGAGCATCGACGCACCTTTTACTAAGCATGACGCGCGGCTCATATCCCTCCGATAACTCGCCCTTTGTGTTTATCTGCCTTCCATTGCGGCTGCACAGAAAGAAATCCACGTTGCGGGAAGACACGGCGCGTTGCTTCTGCTCCAATGTACTATGAAACCTAAACCAACTGTGTGATGCAGACCAATTTGGGGCATGTAAACAGGGGATTTAAGGCAACCGTTTTGAAGGAGAGATGCAGGCACAATCAGCGCAGGGAGAAACAATGATGCTTTGTATAGGGAAATAATGCATGCGCCAATCTTGGACAATTTCACTCTTGTAGATCCTGGCAGCCAATCATTTTAGAGTGAAGCACCAGGTGAAGGAATAAAGATGGAAAGTCTTAGATTATAGTTAACTGCCTGGCTATTATTACATTTTGAATCATTCTGTTTTCTGTAGATCTTGAATTACCCTTGAGGTGTATGTACCATGAAACCCCCCACCTGGAGCCCGCCATGTGGCGGCTTTAGGCCTGGCTCCATTCAGCAGTTTAGGTCAGAAATATAATTTGCCCTCCAAGTACAATTGATCCATTATGGGATTATCTGACCTGGTAAGTGTGTTTAGGATTATTTCATACGCACTTTTCATTTAAAAGATCAATTGTTCAATATAATTGACCCACTTCCTTCAGGTATAGGAAAAAAAAAAAGATTTTCCATGTATATTAGAATTCGCAGAGGTCATTTTTTGGGGGGGCAGTAAATCTGGTGTGGTTTCCGGGGGTCCGGGCAGCGGGCGGGCAGGGACCGACCTGAATGCTGTTTTTATTTTTCAGGAAGTCAACCCTTCGTCAGCGCGCTGACAAAGAGTCAAGCCGCCAGCGGAGCGTTTCCCCTTCTGCACCATTGACCCACATGAAAAGCAGAGTGCCCGTTCCTCAGGAACGCTGTGATTTCCTCTGCCAATTCCACCGGCCTGCCAGGTATGGGGTCTCACCATTCACACATTATTCACACTCCAGTTTGTTTTGGTGGCTGCGGGTCACAGAGTGACAGCCGCGGGAGTGTGAAAGCATACGGCGCCGCGGACGGCCGGGGATGGTGGCTTTTCTCTCCCCGGTTTTAGGTCATGGAAGGAAGAAAAAAAAAACACACACACACGCACACTTTTGTTTGCATGTAAATTGCTGATTATCGCGCTTCCTTCATTGATGAGTCGGTCGGGAGGCAGAATGGCTGATCAGGCCCGACGCGTTTTGAGAAGCTCATTGCTTTTTGTGTTTTGTTGTTTGCACATTTTGTGTGCGGTGGCTGTAGATTGCCGCTATAGTTACCGTCAATGATTCGTGAATGCGCACACGTCTAAATAATGTACGTCTTATTGCAGGGACAATAAAGACTTCTGAGTCTTGAGTACTGCTTGAATGATTGCTATTCCAGGGAAAGGTATATATATACCGTATATCATCCTTTTTTTTCTTCTGTGCCCCTTGTGTTGCAGTAGGGCCGGAGGATCTCACCATGGTGGACCTCACCATGATGGTCCTCAACATGGTGGACCTCACTCACCATGGTGGATCTCACCACGGTGGACCTCCCCATGGTGGACCTCACCATGGTGGACTTCACTTCCCATGGTGGACCTCACCATGGTGGACTTCACTCCCCATGGTGGACCTCACCATGGTGGACTTCACTCACCATGGTGGACCTCACCATGGTGGACCTCACTATGGTGGACCTCACTCACCATGGTGGACCTCACCATGGTCGACCTGGTGGACCTCACTCACCATGGTGGACCTCACCATAATGGACCTCACCATGGTGGACCTCACCACGGTGGACCTCACCACGGTGGACCTCACCATGGTGGACCTCACCATGGTGGACCTCACTCCATGGTGGACCTCACCACGGTGGACCTCACCATGGTGGACCTCACTATGGTGGACCTCACTCACCATGGTGGACCTCACCACGGTGGACCTCACCATGGTGGACCTGGTGGACCTCACCACGGTGGACCTCACCACGGTGGACCTCACCAGCCGAGTGGAGGGTCCCCCTGCAGCCCAGGGCTGAGGCAACTCTTCCTGTCCTACATCAGAACATGCGACAGCATCTCCCCCATGACGCGTGAGTCACTCTGATAAACTGTAGTAGATTACTTCGCGTCTACAGGATAGCACATCCCTCCATTGTTTGAACCAGATTGTCTTGTGTCAGTATGCTATGCTTTGTCTGTAGTTTGGCTAAAGAAAGGTCAGTCTTACGGCACACAAAGCAGCACCATTACAGTGACTTGGTTTATGAAAACAATGATGGCGTGGGGGGTTCTAGAGTTTCACTAGATGGACTTTCTGGGGTGCCAAGATCAACTAACAGCCCTAAACGGCGAAGCCAGATTAAACCACCCGTTTCGACCGGGACTCTCCCTGAATTGGAATCACGGAAGGGGCCAGCAGTTGGTCTGTGGCTGATTTGGTCTTCACACAATCAGGAGCTATTCTGAGGTTAGAGAATAAAACTAGACTGTTGAGCAGCTCTACCACAAGTTCCTGTAATTTGATTCCAAATGGCACATTTGATTATGCTTTTGGCACAACAAAGGTAAGTAGATCATTGAGGAAAATAAAAAAAATCCTGAAGCCTGCCTGGGCGCCAGCTTAACAGATATTTATCTAAAATACACACCGCCAAACGCCGTTTGGACCGTTGGAAATGCTTTTGACGCTGGCGACACGCGTACATGTTTCCCCCGAAAGTCTTCCACGGACGTACCTTCGGTCCACAGATGACCAACAGTTCTTTGTCTGCCTTGACGCAGTTTGTCGCCATCTTTGTCTTTCACAGCCCCACCAGAATGATTCAAATTGTAGACGCCGTAATATTGAGTCGGAGGTTCTTTTGAAAAACAGCATAATGTGTTTTCTGATTGTATGCATTTTTGACTTTCTTATTACGTGAAGGGCTCTGATTAGTCCATGGCTTGCGAGCGAGAGGCGAGTGGCCAAATCAACAGGGTTAAAATACGGACCATTATCCTATATTGTTACCGGGTCCTCGCCGGCCGGCGGACTGTATAAGTGTGTTACTTTTACTGCGACGGCGTTTTTTTGCGCTCATCTTTTCGGACCTGCTGCTCGCGACACGGCATGGGGCTGACCGCGCCGACGGAGATCAGGGCGCTCCAGATCAAGTAATGTCAACAATCTCCAAGACATGGCGAGTAATGATGAGAAGGAGAGGCCTGCGGACGCCGGGAGCTGCTGTATGGAAAATAGCGGCGATTAGACAGAGCGTCACACTTTCATCACAGGAGGATTCTTCTTTGCCCTTTTTAGTCTTGATTTGTGTTTGTGTTGTGTTCCAACCCTTCTGCCTCTCTTCTCCCTGCCGCCGTGTCCCTTTTTGGTCGTGGGCCACGAGGCACGTAGCGCACACACACTTAAACAGCGAGACCGCTCCCTTTCTGTCCTTCAGCGGCGCCGCGGCGTGTGAAAGGGCCCCGCAGCCGGCCGTCGCTTTTGTTTCTGCAGGAAAAACAGTCCAACTCCCACATGCAGAGGAAGTGCGACGGGTTTACGGCTATCTGTTTTGACATCCCATTGTTTCCCCCCCCCCCCCCCCCCCCCCCCCCCACCCGCACCCACCCGCCCGC
>OMKI01023535.1:7168-23060 GCA_900302315.1 Phycis blennoides | reverse complement strand
TATAATAATGAACAAGATCACAACATAACATTATCAAGGAAATCCATATGAAATAATATATATATATATATATATATATATATATATAATGTATACATACACTAAGATCTCCTTAGCTATATTATGAAGTACAATTTAAATATAATTCTTACACCAACCTCCAAGCCAGACTGCTTTGAAAAATGTACGCAAGAGTAATACTGCCCTCCTTTGTTTGTAGGTGGAATTGCAATTATGGGCAGTCCCCAGTAAACTGCATCCAAAAACCCTTACGCAACAAGACGACAGCCCTTCCGAGTCATGCACAATAGTGATTCGTGAATTAAATTAATGTCATCCATTTATTTATTTATTTATTTATTTATTTTTAACCATAGACTGTCTTATGTAGACGTCCTTCGTTTGCCGAAATATTAACAACATTATTTTATTATTATTATTATTATATTATTATTATTATTATTATTATTATTATTATTATTATTATTATTATTATATTGTTATTGTTATCATCATCATCATCATCATCATCATCATCATCATCATCATCATCATCATTATTATTACTCGTTTGCTGAAAATAGCACCTTAAATGTTACGTTCTATTTTCAAAGTGACTCATCATACAGCATCCAATCGAATACGGCTACGACAACATTTCTGTGTCACTGTTGATAGATTGTCAGCCAATGAGCAGCGTTTGTAAATAATGCTCTGGCTTATGATAATGTGCATTCTCCACAAGTCCCGCCTATGATTGCGGAAGTGAATGTAGCCGTTTTCAAGAAACGGATTAGCTGTGAGAGTCGTGTCTTTTGGCTAAATTATCGTGACACAGATTCTGACACGTGGCTGTTTTTTGCTTTATTGAGCTTTGTTTATTTTTATTTTCGATGCTCCCGAATATCGCGTTATCCTCGCAGACGACTATTTTACTCTTGGCAGTAACAGCTGTCAACGTAGAACTTTTACGCCGTCCTCCGCTGTAAGTGGGGTAGATGGGTGATCTATCATTTGAGCATGGAGCAAGGAAATGCCGACAATGACTGCAACGACGGTGTGGCGAGACACCGGTGGTCGTGTCCTAGGAGGATGGGGTCCACTTCTGTGTGTTCTCGTTGGGGCTCTGATGGCACTGATACTGCCTCAGGTTGGTGTCGAGGACGAGTGCTGTGCCAAATTAAAGGGCATTGCCCAGTTCCGCTGTCAGGTGTGGGGAAGCTCTCCGCGACACACCGTGCAGTCGACCAGCCTCACCGTCCCGTTCACAGCCCTCGATCTCCTTCCCTATAGGTCCAAGCCGAGCAAAGGTAGAAGAAAAATGCCCGCATTTCAAATGTTTCAAAAATATACTTGCCTCGTTACTTACTTTTGAAATACTGGGTGATACCCAGCGCTGAGTCGTACTTTTAAGTAATAAAGTACATCTTATCTTGGCTCAAACATGCTTATCTCAAAGCTGGCTACCAGGCAATCGAAGACACTTTTCCGAAACATTTCAGTACTTAAACAATTTATTTCACCAATGTGTATTTGATGTAGTTGATTCCTGTGCCGTGAATGGAAAGTAAAATGCAAAGTCATCGTTCTGTACTCGGTGTGTAAATACGGCGTGTTGTCTGCAGAGACGGAGCTGGAAGCCCGGGCGGCTTTGCAGCAGGCTGTGGAGATGAAGAAACTGGGCAAGAGGGACAAGGCCCACAGACTGCTGGCACACGCGCTAAACATGAACCCGGACTTTGTGGACGCGCTGACGGAGCTGGGGACCATCCTGGAGGAGGAGAAGGACGTGGTGCAGGCCGACCACCTCTACACCAAGGCCCTGGCCATCTCGCCCTGCAACCAGCGGGCTCTGATCAGCCGGGACCGCACGCTCCCCCTGGTGGAGGAGATCGACCAGCGCCACTTCAGCATCATCGACAGCAAGGTGCGTCGGCTCATGTCCATCCCCAAGGGGAACTCGGCGCTGCGGCGCGTGATGGAGGAGACCTACTACCACCACATCTACCACACGGTGGCCATCGAGGGCAACACGCTCACGCTGTCGGAGATCCGCCACATCATCGAGACGCGCTACGCCGTCCCCGGCAAGAGCCTGCAGGAGCAGAGCGAGGCCATCGGCGTGGACGCCGCCATGAAGTACATCAACACCACGCTGCTGTCGCAGGCCGGCGCCATCGCCGTCACGGACATCCTGGAGATCCACCGGCGCGTGCTGGGCTACGCCGACCCGGTGGAGGGCGGCCGGCTGCGCACCAGCCAGGTGTTTGTGGGCCACCACATCCCGCCGCACCCGCAGGACCTGCAGCGGCACATGGAGGAGCTGGTGCAGTGGCTCAACTCGGAGGAGGCGCTGCAGCTCCACCCCGTGGAGTACGCGGCGCTCGCCCACTACAAGCTGGTGTACGTGCACCCGTTTGTGGACGGCAACGGGCGCACGTCGCGCCTGCTGATGAACCTGGCGCTGATGCAGGCGCGCTACCCGCCCATCACCATACGCAAGGAGCAGCGGGTGGAGTACTACAACGCCCTGGACACGGCCAACGAGGGCGACGTGCGGCCCTTCATCCGCTTCATCGCCAAGTGCACGGAGATCACCCTGGACACGCTGCTGATCGCCACGTCGGAGCACCCCGTGGGGCTCCCGGGGACCGGCCACAGCCAGGCCTGCCCCGACTGCCAAAAGACCATCCCCATCCACAACTAGAGGGCCAGAGAGAGAGAGAGAGAGGTGTGAGAGTGAGTGAGTGTGAGTGAGTGTGAGTGAGAGCGTATGCGCCAACCAACCACATTTTCAGCTATCATGTTCTGTGTTGAGGCTAGGTCAATTAATCCCACTACACAACAGCAACAAGAACTTACTTCCCATTGTTTTATTTTATTTTTTGGCCCGCTAAATGTCTCTTGGCTCTGGATGTTCGGCTGTGACGAGCAAATTCTCAAAATGTGTGGTTATTTTAAGATTGACAATTATTACTAATCACCTCTGAAGCAGAAACTGCTGGCTCATGGAAAATCATATTTATTAATTTATTTAGCGAATATTTTACTGACCGGTGTGTGTAAATGAGTAGGAGGTGACGTGCCCTATTGTCAAAAGGGGCAAAGCTGTAGGAATGATTTTGGGGGAAGCGGGTATGCAGTTCTTTATTAAAACAACTTTAGAACATGAAGTACAAAGAAGCATTCTGTTGAGACCTTTCTCTTTTTTTTTGCGGCACATAAAAAAATACATGGATAGAATACATTACACTTTCGTTACTCAACACTGAAAGGAGAAACCTGCTAGGCCAAAGTCTATTGGTTGTTGTGATGCCAATATGTGTAGTGTCTGGATATAAAACCGTGTCCAATACTGTATATTTTTGATCAGGCCACTTGGTGATAAAATCCATACATAATATAGGTTGCATTTCATCTTCCAAAATCTTATAACTAAATGACAGTATACAAGACTGTTTGATTTCAATTTCAAGTTAGTGGGAAAAAAAAAAGATCTTCCCATATCCAAACTGCAATCCTGACTCCAAATTGAAATCCATTTACACGCACACACCATAACCAGACCCACATGAAAATTGATGCATGACTTTCATCAAAAAACTGCATAGATTATCTTTGACAATGCAGGGTATCTGCAGTGATGTAAACACTAATTGTAATGTTAACTAGGCTACAGAAACAGTTGGCAAAGATTTTGCGTTACCTTTACACACTTGTTATTGAGAGAATAACAAACTAACTTTACTCTAACTACTTTCTTTTTAGTAATTCAGTCAACTAAAAAGGTCAAGATTCACATTTGTTTAGATATAAAAAAAAAGAAAAGTGTCCAAGGTAGCATATGAAAATGAAACTTTTGCATCGTAAAAGGAAAGATCAGATGCTTCAGGTTACCTCTATTCATTGTCATTCAGTTGTACAACTCGTGGTCTCCAAACCTCTTTGTTGTTGGTTAGTATTGGTTACAAAGGAAATGTATAACCCGGCTCAATCTCAACAAATGTAGCAAAACTTGTGCTTTTAGACTCATGTCCCGGACATGAAAAGAAAGGGCGATTATATCCGACAGATGAAATAGCTGTTACTTTATCTTTGATGGGTTCATTACAGCTTTGTATGTGTATTCTTTTTTTTTTTAGCACATACATCATATGTACACACTAATTACAATACATACAAATTTGAATTCAGACTTTTGCATACACCCACTCAAATCAGAACATTCACAAGAATATTTAAGAAAATACTCTACATTTTAGTCAAATCCCCTGTAACAATATCACAACCAAAAATACACGATATAAACATACACGAAAACATTTATGAACTAAGAATATTGCAAAAATCACCTTTTGAAAAAAAAGCATAAAATCAAATTTCTTATCTAATAGTGAATAGTAAATCCACATTTTGTGAAAGAGGAAGATAGACCAAGAGTTAATCAAGACATTTTCACAAACTAAAAATAACAATGGAGCAGAAAGGAAAAAAAAAACTCCCAAATCACTGGCCATCACCAGGAAGACACAAGATGGCTTCCCATAACAGGGCGGGTTCACCTTCTCACTTTTTAAGAAGCATTTTAGCAAAGTCCGAGTTCGACAAAGGCTTCGTCGGCTTCTTGAACTCTCCGTCGCCCTCCGCGGGCGCAGTCCCGTTCTCCGCCTTGGCCCCAGAGCCGCTGGGCCGCTGCAGCGCACGCGGTAGCAGGGAGCGTGGCACCAGGGAGACCTGGGTGCGTCCTCTCCCTCTCCTACAACCACACACACACACACAAACACACACACACACAATGGAGGTTTGGCTTTGTTGGGAACCGTCACGCTTGGCTCTTCTCTGATCTCTGATACAAATGTTGTGGGAAAATCCCAGTCCACAACATAAACTCTCGTTTCCACTTCCACAAAAAAAACAAACTAAAATACATTGCAGATAGTTAGACCATCAGTGAGTTAACATTCTTCATTGGTCCGATTCGTAAAAACATGGTTAATGGTCCAACTTGTACGCCGTGATTCACCACACATATAAAGCCTAAAGTACTCTAGCCGGCCGTTACGGTTCCCCTTTAAAGACTTGTAATAGTTTACGTTGACATCTTGGCTCACCTTGACTCTAAGCTCCCCAGACTCTTAAGCTCAGGCGGGTTGCCAGGTAGAGGACACTGAACAAGCCCAAGACGAGCAGAGTGCGACGTTTTTTGACAATGACAAGCGAAGACGAGTCCTACTCTGTAAGTTAGTAGGCTAATGTGTACATTGGCAATTTATTGTTTGTAACTTAGCACAGCTCTGGTCAATGAGCTTTTGTGAAAGACGGCCGAGATTTTTAGGTCAGGTAGAATCTATTACGGTCTCAGGTGATCCAGTTAAGTTTGCTTGCAGACCGTCGTGTTGGTGTGCCAATTTGCTTCATATCTGGCAACCCGGGCCACTCTGCGACTATTCAGAACACGTTGGAAAGCTTTGGATAGTAATTCAAAGTGTATTACCCTCACACGAACGGAGCTAGGCTAATGTCACTCCGCAAGTCAATGGAAGGGGTAAGCAAAAAAAAAAAAAAACTAATCAATGGCTATTCAGATCCCTGCGGCACACTAGAGTACATCTCAGAGCAGGTTTCAATGTGGCGAGTGGGAGCGCGGCCTTAAGAGAGCAGAGCGCCACAAAGGACTTACGATCCGTAGGCTTGGCGAGGCATCGGGGCCGACATCGGACCACCGGCGCCGGCTTTGGGGTTCTTCCGCGGCGGGTTGCTGATGGAGACCGATATCTGGTTGTCGCCCACGGACGTGCCGTCCAGCTTCAGCACCGCGTGGGAGGCCTGCGCCTCGTCCGCAAACTCCACGTACGCCAAACCCTGCGGACGCCGACAGACGACAGCGGCTTCAACCTTTGCCCTCGCGCCAACGCGTACCTGACCCTTTGGGCGGGTCATCGGCAGCGGGCGGTTCACTTCACTGCATCGGTGCGGGGCGGCAGTGGCTCGGTGGGTAGAGCGGGTGGACAGAGCGGGTCGTCCACTCACCGTAGGGTCGGCGGTTCGATCCCCTTGATCCCCCCTCCTCCTCCTTCAACTGTCCACATGTCGAACCCCATGAAATGCACTGATTGTAAGTCCCTTTGGACAAAAGAGTCCGCTAAATGCCCCCTTTAGCTTTTACGGTGTGACCAGAAAACATGGTTTTTAACTTCGGGTCCGTTCAGCCCAGGGCTTTCCTTACCTTGGGCTTTCCGGAGCGATAGGTGACCAGTCGGACGTCTCTGACGGTGCCGTGGCCTTTGCACAGCTCCTCCAGCTGCTGTTTGGTGCAGGAGAAGGGCAGCCCCGAGATGAACACCTTGTGTTTCTCTATGGCCGAGTTGTACTTGAACACCTGACGGGGAGAGACGTCCCACATGAATGCGCGTGGCTCAGAGAGGCCTGGGAATTGCTCCAAAAGCCCGAGGGGTTTGGTTACGATATCAAAACAACACTTTTGTTTTTTTTTCGTTCCTTATTTTGACACGGCACCACGGTCTAGAATAAAACACAACAAAAAAAGAAACAAGAGCCGGCCAAATCTTTTTTTTTTTTTTTTTTCCCCCACTGCCTCCAACCACTATTAACATTCGGCGAAGCGAATCGGGCGCCAGTCTCTGAACCGCCGCCCCCCCCCCCCCCGCATCCGTTTTTACCTTGAAGTCAGGGTTGGTGTTCTTGTCGACGCACGGCGACACGAACATGGGCCTGCCCTCCACTTCCTGCCGGTCGAGCTTCAGGGCCCCGGGGACGGAGGCCTTGGACTCAAACTGGATGTAGCCGTAGCCCTTGAAGGCGCCGGCCTTGCTGAACACGGGGCGCACCTGCTCCACCGGCCCGCAGCCCTCGAACAGCGCCCTGAGCTTCGGCTCGGGCTCCGCCAGCGTGTACGCCAGGTTGCTGATGAACACGCTGTTGTTGTCGTTGCGCAGCTCCGGCTTGTCGTCCGGCTTGGCCTTGCCCGACGAGCCCGCGGCCTGCTGCTGCTGCTGCTGCGGAGGGGGGGGGTTTTTGGCGCCCGGTGGCGGGCCCTTGTGTCGGGCGGCGGCGGCCGTCGTCGTCGTCGTCCGGCCAAACAGCCCCAGCTCCGTCTCCATGTCCTCCTCCTCCTCCTCCTCCGCGCCGTTGTCGTCGTCGTCGTTGTCACCCTCCCCGGCTCCTTTGTGTCTCTTGGGAGCACGTCCTGGCGATGGGGGAAGGGGGGGGGGGAGAGAAGGAGACGATGAGCGGCGTCACACACACACACACACGCGCACGCGCGCACACACACGCACACACACGCACACGCTCGACCCATCGTACCCGCGTCCCCGGCCTCCTGGGGGTCTGCGTGAGCCGCCTTCCTCTTGTCCCCCGCCCTCCCCCCCGGGGGGCCCTTCTTCTGGGTCTTCTTGTCCGCTTTCGCCTTCCTCCGGTGCTCCACCTTCTTCTCCTCCTCCTGCAGCGCCTGGTTGGCCTCCTTCTCCGCCACCTGCCGGAGGGCAGCGAGAGCAGCGATTTGAAAACCTTTGAAACCCCAAGGGCAGGACCGGCCGGCGCTGAAAGGCGCTGGCTGCCCCGGCCCCTGCACATGGCCCCCCTTCTCTTTTGTATGCCACGTGGTCGAGTGATCAAGGTGACATCACAGTCGCCCGTTTTGGTGCTGGTGTTGGTGCTGGTGCTGTTGGGACTCACCCTGGCCTGCTGCTCCTTCAGCCTGCCCAGCCGCGTGTCTGTCTTCTGCACCGCAGCGTCCCAGTCCTCCAGAGAGCCTGCGGGGGGCGACACACCACACCACAAGTCGAGTCGGGCCACGCCGCGCCCACGCGGTGTGACCCGCTGCTCAGCACGGACCGCCCGGTCCCGTCGCGGCCGCTTTCGCCCAAAGCTTTCGCCGTTTGCGCACGCGGTCCGGCCGGTCAAACTAACCCCAGCGTGCCCACTTTACGTCGCGCCCACGCTCACGCGTGGCGGCAGTGGCTCAGTGGGGTAGAGCGGGTGGACAGAGCGGGTCGTCCACTCACCGTAGGGTCCGCGGTTCGATCCCCTTGATCCCCTCCCCTCCTCCAACTGTCCACATGTCGAACCCCACAAATGTACTGATCGTAAGTCGCTTAGGACAAAAGCGTCTGCTAAATGCCCCCTTTACATGTCCGTATCGGGGTGCGACGTCATTGACGACTGACGTGGGGAAAAACCTTTTTTTCCTTGTAAACAGAATTGTTTACAGAAGGGGCAAAATGTATTTCATGTCTTTAAAAAAAAAAAGGGGGCATCGTCACGCTCAGGCAACACTGGACACCGCCTTCGCCATAAACAACAACAACAACAAAAATGATGTCAACTTTTCCAAATCCAACGATGGAGAATTCAAATCACAGACCAGTGAAATCAATGATCCGACGTTTCCGTGGGAACAACATACCTTCCGAACAAATTCGCCATGGTGTACGGTGTATGAAAGAAATTATAACAAAAAGGAATAGTCCAATATGCAATTAGCCTACTTGGACAAGTCAGGCTGGGTTTAAATACGTAAATCGGTCCATAGAATAATGAATTCTTCCAAGGATTCTAAATCTCAACACGTAGTCCTGTACTTTATTTCTATCATTATACATTTTTTTTTTAAACGTCTTTCCACCAATGGAGATTGTCATAACGGTGTTGTGCACCAAAAAGCAGGTTAACCTGTGTTCTATACAGTCTATGCCTTCCATTCTCACCAGAGCGCAGAGTTTGCGGGAAATAACGATTTGTGTTCCCCCCCCCACAGGGGGGGAACATTTTTGAAATGCGCAACGACCCGCCTTGTGTTTTTTGTTTGGCTTACCCCCCGTGGGGCGGGGTACGCCGAACGCCTATTCGGCTTACTTGGCGCCTATTTGTGCGGAGACGTCGGCCAAACGACGGCGCTGTGGAGCGGAGCGTCGCTGCCACAGCGAGCAGCGGTTCCCCTCGTGTGCAACTCACCCTCCACTCGCTCAAACGTGAGCAGGACTTCGCACACGTGCTCCGGGTAGTCCGAGCTGCACTGGACGGCCCGGTGGAGGGCCTTCCTGCAGTGGGCCGTGTCTCCGTACGACCTGAACCGCGACAGACAACACGCGCCGTTGGAGGCTGAGGTGGGGGTGGGGGGGGGGGGGAAGTGGTACCCGGGACTTTAAAAATGTGAGGGGAAACCAATGAACTGACCTTTCAAGGTGATAATACTCCAACCACATATTGGCATATTTGGCGTTCCCTTTCGTCATGATGCTGTCCCACAGTTCCCTGGCCTTCTGGATGTTCTTGCAGTGGTGCGCCTGTTGCAGAGGGAGGAACACATGATATACACGGCGTGCATACATGAAAACACTTGCCTAATAAATTCACCACAAATCAAATTGCAATATTCAAACAAAACCGCTTTTCTATTGTTGGTCTAACACGTTTTTCATGCAATACAAGTACCTCTATCTTGGCCCAGATCTGCATTATACTACAGGAAGCATCTCCACTTTCACTGAACCCTGGGAAAGAGCAAAAACAACAACATAACACCACCATTTGAAAAACGGTGACACGAGCAAATGCAGGCACCGATACAGAGCACAGCCAATCAATGAATCAAGCCCCCCCATCGTGTCATGCACCTACTTTCTTCAACATCCTGTTTCAGGTAGTCCAACGCTCGAGAGAAGGCGGCCCGTAGCTCTTCCAACTCTTTGCTGGATTCTGAGGAAGACACGAAGATCAGACTTTGTTAATGCCTCGGGGGAAGGTTACAGCAGCAAGAGAACAGTGCAAATCACACGCCAAGAAGAGGAAGGTAAAAGAGAAGATAAAAATACAAATAAGAACGAATGTCGGAATAAGCATAATACACACCCATTTACAAACTAATTCTAACAGAATAAACAAAAAGGTAAATCAATACACCTATGCATTTACATGACATTACATCGACCAGGTGACTGCCAGGTGACCGATACAATGAAACGGAACTACCTGTAACTAAAAAGGGCAATGTTCTCCACATGCGTCTTTTTATTTTATTACACCAGCAGTTCTCACCTTTGCTGAAGTCGACGCGCCTCCTCAGGTAGTCAAGGTAGGCTTGCCAGATGTTCACATAATCTGTAGCTTGAATAAAACCTGCATCCAATGCCTTTTCAAAAACATCTGCAACACAGTTTGGAGAAGGCTATTACACAGGGCATTAACACTGTATTAACACAATTCATCCGAGTTGCAATGTGTCCCACGCAGACTGGAGGCCATTAGCATGACAGCGGCTAGATTAAAGCGACCAAGCTAAAAGGCATCTCCTACCTGACCCAGTGTGACGCTATGCACCATGTCTCTCTAGGGCTAGCTAGCATGTATCTCTAACCTCTGATGACGTGATGCTCTGCTCCATGTCTCTCTAGGGCTAGCTAGCATGTAGCGCTAACCTTTTATGACGTGATGCTCTGCTCCATGTCTCTCTAGGGCTAGCTAGCATGTAGCGCTAACCTTTTATGACGTGATGCTCTGCTCCATGTCTCTCTAGGGCTAGCAGGTAGCTCTTCCACAGTCCCATGGTCCACGGGCAGTTCCTGACCGCACGCTCGTGAGCCGAAAGAACCAATTCTTTGATCTTCAGCTGGCGGTCCTGTGGCACCCAGAGGAATTCATGTCGTTACAAATCTGTCAGTGCATTCCTGCATTCACTCGCTTCAAAACGCAGAAAACAGTGTATTAGATCTAGCCGTGTAGACCGGGGTGATTGGTTTTGGGGGCCATTATGTTAAATAGTTTAAACCATGAATGCCTAGCATTAACTATTCAATGAGCGCACACCATGCAATCGCTGTCAGCGGGCGGGACACTCACCAGGTAATTGGTGTATTTTGCCCACATGTCTGGCACCAGGCAGTTCTCTGCCAGTGCCCGCTCAAAAATGATCTGGATGCGCGCTGGATCCCCCTCCTTAAGCTCATAGTTGATGTAGGCCTGGTACTCCGCCATCTTGGGAGGCTCTGCTACGAGCTGCGCGCACACGCACGCACGCACGCAGGCACGCACGCACGCACACGCACACACACACACACACACACACACACACACACACACACACACACACACACACACACACACAACATGACGAGCAATTTAACACACGTTCCAGCTGTTTACCGTTATAACTGATCCCCTTTGCTGTTCTTTGTAATAACGGACCCCCTTGCTGTTCACCAATACAAGGGACATCCTGAGGGATTATATCTATGTATACCTCCCAGCCATTCACCATTATAACTGACTGATCACCATTATAAACGGGTATCCCAGCCGTTCACCATTATAACCGAGATGCGCCATCATGTCTGTCTGACGTTACACGTTGGCTTCATGCGAAGCGTAAGAAACAATGTCAAAAAAAATTGCCACGCTTTGTTGGCAAAAAAAAAATAAATCCACAATATGACAGATAAAATGAGCTCATAAGAATAATGAAAAAACATGAAAAAAAAAGAAAAGAAAAGTGCACCAGAGTCTCTTCGAAGGGCCGGCTCTTGGCCAGCTGCTGGAGGGCCTTTTTGTACTGATGAGTCAGCGTTTCAGCAACGCCGCGGTCCGACCACTCCTCATACTCGCAGTACGTAGCCTCCAGGTCTGCCAAACAGCACGGGGGGGAAAATACAGCCATCAACCAACCGTGATTAAACCTCATGGCAGCCACATCACATTAGCCAATTTGAGAATAAGTCTCCAAAAAAATATATATATCTTGTTGGGAGCGTTGTTGGGGAACAGAGCCATGTCTTGTATTCTACCTCTATAAAATCGACAGTCACAAACCAAGACAATGGATCTTCGTCATCTGCCATATTGAAATGTTTGATGCCTTGTTGGGTTACTCCCCTTTGGTTTCTCTACATGATGCACGCATTGTTTTTGCCTGTGACTCAACAAAAAAAAAAAAAAAAAAAAAAAAAGAGGAAGTTGACGCTTACCCATAAAAGGGACGGCCAGCTGGCGACGGAAGAGCGTGTGTATTCGCTCTAGCTGGGCGTTGTGCTTCCCCTGCTCCTCTGGGGAGGGAACGCTGCCCGCGGGAGGCTGGGGAAAGGAGGAGAAAGGAGGAGAGCAGAGGAGAAGGTGTAACAATCCAACCTCCTTTTTTTTTTTGTTTTTATATCACGGCCGGTGCAAGCTCAGCGAGATGACGAAGGACAAACCTGTACAGTGGACAGCATCACGTTCTCAAACTCCCTGTAGGCATCCCACACGGTCGACCCCTTGGTCATATGGAGACCCACTGCTGTCAGGGCCCGCTCGAAGATGGATCGGACCTTGTCCAGGCCACCGGGTGAACCCATGCCACCAATAGAGTATTGGGCATATTCCAGCCAGATATCTGGACCTGTGTGTGGAAAAAAAATAAAATAACAACTTTACTTATAAAGTTAAGTGTACATCACTGTGGGAGTTTATGTTTGATAAAAGCTATATAAGCATATATCATATGCTATAAAACAGTCTTGAAATTCCCACTAATGAGAAGAGAAGGGAGGACCTTTCGGTCTTTATTGGTCATTCTCAGTATTTTTTAGATATGGGAACGAAATTTGTTCTCTGCATTTGACCCCATCCTATGATACATAGGAACAGAGGGCTGCTCTGTTCAGCACACACAGCTCCATGATGGAGAGAGGCTGTGTGATTTGGCCTTCATGGTGGACATTGGACATTACCAAGTACCTTTCAAGGACCCACACCAGCATTTCAGCTCTCTGCTTGCAAATGCAAAAAGGCAAATTTGAGGCGAAATGTAAACTGACCCTTCAAAGACCGCTCAAGATGGACTGACCCAAACCTAGGAAGTGAGCTGAGAGTTGCATCATCTTCACTACCAGCTGACAGCAGATGCCTCATCAAAAAGAAGCAAATCCAGCCATCACATTAGAAGTGAGTTTGACAAATTAAAAGTAAGATCATTTAGAAATGTATTATTTTGTATGGCCCAACACTGGCCGAATTATTTTAAAGAGAAGAGATAGGGAAAAGGTTCCCCACCACTGGTTTAGACGCTGTGATAAAAAGGGCAGATTTTTACATATCTGTCCCACGGAATTTGATCTTAATTCCTAAAGTTATGTCACAATTGTAGTCATTTTATCGTCTCACAGAACACACATTCCCAAACACATCAAATCGATGTCAGCTGAATGTACTCACAGATGTAGTCTTTCACAGCCTTCTCAAAGAGTTCATAAATTTTCTCTCGATTGCTCTCCTCCTCCGTCAGGCGAATCTCATCCTTCAGCCATTCCAGCCAGATCTCTGTATTGGTGGATTTTATGTTGAAACTGAATGAGTCAACTTGGTAATTGGGGGATTTTGTAATTACATTAAAAATAATTGAGTCAACTTGGAAATGTATTTATTTATTCATTCATTTATTCATGAAATTACATTGCCCAACATATTTATCGTCTTAAAATAAAAGGCAAACAACACATACCTTCTGTGAGTGGGAAAAGGTCACTCATCTTCTGTCTCGCCCTGCGAAGACGGCTCAGCTCTCCTTCTTGCCTCAACAGTTTGATGAGGTCCACATGACAGTTGTAGTCAAAGGCATTAATTGATAGCTGGGGGGGGAGTAAACGTAAGAGGAAGTAACTGTGAAGCAAGTCATTCTTTAATTGAAAGTGCTGCAGAAGCAAATGCTTATAAACATACACTTTAAGATGTCAAATAACTGTTCCTACATTTGGCCCAAAACGCATCAGGCCAAATAACAACTGCTCGGTCGCTCTATAACTAAAATATATTAACAGCATCCCGAAACTTAAGCTCTTAATTAGTTTAGCTATATTGCAATAAATGACTGTCATTTAATTTTCTTCGATTAATCCTACCTTTACAATAACAATAACATGTGATTCTGATTTGTAATTCACTAGTTTCATATTTCTGCTCCTGCGGTGGGCTATCCCTTGTTAAACACTGTTGATGTTCACTGAAACGTTACTTCAAACTAATTTGTTGTTGTGCTGCTGCTGTAGTTTTATTTGATAGTGTATGAATTGTGCACCTGCTATTGTTAGCTTTTAGTTGTTTAGTTTAGCATATAACTTCAATAATAATGAAATACTTAAAGAAAATATAATATTACATTTAAATAGCGCGTTTCAAGATACCCAAATCGCTTTATATTGAGCGTGTGTGAGTGAGTGTGTTCATGACACCTCAGTCATCCACTCACGTTACTAAAGCCATTAGCAATAATATTAGCCAGAAAGCTAACGAATAACGTACTCTAAATTGTGTGCATCAACGTAATGCCGGACAAGGCAGTACAATGCAAGTAACACAAAACGTGTCAAATCCATGGAAGTGTCCTCCCTAAGCATCGGCGTTGGGGTTTGTTGACCACTCATTCATTCTGGTTTGCTAATACAGCTGCGTGTTGACACTCTCACACTGGTTTACATTACCTGCTCCTCCAAACGCTGAATTTCAGCCTCATTTTCTTTATCGTCTTCTGATAAATCATCTTCCTCGTCGTCGGAACTTTCGACCCCCATCCCTTCCTCATCTGATTCCATCTCTTCTTTAATTCCTGCATCTTCCTCCATGTCTTCCAAATGCGTTCCCTCTGCGTTGCTTGACGCTGCCATGATGGAATCAACCGTCTGCCTAGTAACAAATTAGCCATAGGGTAGTATCGCGAGAGTAGGTGCATGGAAACAAATTGACAATACTCTAGTATCGCGAGAGGCAGTTCGTAGTGCGACACCGTAGTCCCGCGAGAAGTACCTTCTTACATTTTGGCCTTGCGTTTTTTTGTTCTTATTTTTTTTTTATTGTATTTTACAAAATACAACAAATCGAACAACATATGTATGCCATGCAGAGACTTGATGGGCCGGTCTGTGACTTGTGCACGTCGAGGCAATTGTTATTTCCCTCGTTCTTATTTTAAGTTGTTTTAAACATAACCAGCAGAGGGCGTCTTCGCACAGATTTTCCTGCATGCCGTGGAGATAACCCATCAGAATCAGAATCAGAATCAGAATCAAGTTTATTGCCAAGTAGGTTTGCACTTACAAGGAATTCGACTTGGTGTAATTGGTGCAGAATAAACATTAAGTCAAAGGACAAAAATATATAAAAAAATATATAGGAAGATAAAAGAAAAACAAAAAAAACAAGTATTAACATATAAGCAATATAAATATAAATATATATACAGTATCTTGTATCATGGACCTATAGTACGTACCGGTATGTACATCTAATGTAAGCTTATCACATTTTCGCAGGATGAACAAGAGGAACTAGAAAAAGTAAATTCATGGTTATTCATTATTTTTACTTAAGATAAGATACGATAAGATAGTCCTTTATTAATCCCCCGTAGGAGAAATTCACAAAGTGACCAGCAGTGCAGAGGGAATGCAAAATAAATTACAGTAAAAAACAGGTTAAACATACTCTATTATACGTATACGTATTTGCATATGAGGAAGTGTAACTGTTCAGGGAACTACAGCGAGAGAACATGGGTTCAACGAAGGATGGAATCCAGAGCCCATTAAATACCGACATGGCTAGATGTGCCAACCCCTTTTATAATGATCTATCAGGCTAAACAGGGAAATGATATGGGCTGGGAGCAGCACACACCAGCAGCACACACCATCGAAAAAAGGTGAGTGAAGCCAGCAATAATAATATTATTAATGATGATAATAATAACAACATAAACTATATATATATATATATATATCTTCTTTATTATTGAATATTTTTATATGAATCTGTTTTTATTCTATTTCCTCTTCCCCCTGTAGTCTTTTCCACCATGCTCTTGATTTAACAATTTGGTAAGCCTAGTTATTTTATTGGCTTTAAAATA
>OMKI01023533.1:12677-30180 GCA_900302315.1 Phycis blennoides | reverse complement strand
GGACCCGAATGACCGCCACCACTCACACACACACACACGTCCACACACACACAACGCACACATACACATGCAAGCACATACGCAGAATAATTCACAATCCCACACATAAAATCAATCATATACATACACAAACAGTCTGACTGGAGAGGTTAATGAATGAGTTATATAAGGAGAGAGAGATGAGAGAGAGAGAGAGAGAGAGAGAGAGAGAGAGAGAGAGAGAGAGAGATTCAGCAGTGGAATATTTAAAAAAACAGAATTGTAAAGATGCCCAGAGGGAGTGAATGTAAGGGAGGAACAGCGAGAGAGAAACAGTTTTAAAGCTCCAGTGTGTAGAATTTAGTAGCATCTAGCGGTGAGGTGGCTGGTTGCAACCAACGGAATACAACCGAATAACTGAGTAGGACATGGTGGAGGCAACAGCCTATTTACGTTAACACACTGTACTCTTCTTGCACCTGGTAAACTACATTCATATACCTATAATTCTTCTGTAAATCTCTAACTGTTGGATGGATTGATTATCACGATAGCAGTCGGCATAACAAGCCAATGTTAACTTGCACGTGAATATTGGTTGCTGTTCATAACATGATGGTTTATAGTTGTATCTTCACAGTTTGGAAGATTGATAGCCTACTTTTAGTTCTCAACGGGGAAACTTCAAAAACCAACATTGCCAAAACCATTCCCACCCACTTATCATTCGCAAACTGACGTTCACTCCACTATTTTGTACTTGGATTTTAAAGTGTGTGAACTGGAATTATAATGTAATCCTCTAAATACTTAGGATCTGGTGGGAGCAGAAGCTGGTCTTCAGGAGGCTATACGAGGCGCGTCCCAGAGGGGGTTAAGCTGCCCTGACAGCTTCTCTGTAGTACCACGCCACCATGTATGTGTGGACGTGTGGCACTCCGTCTGGCCGGCGGTGGATGTTGATGTCGGCGTCTGAGAAGCTTAACTCTCTCTCTCTCTCTCTCTCTCTCTCTCTCTCTCTCTCTCTCTCTCTGACTCTGACTCTGACTCTGCAGGACGTGTGGTGCATTTCATGTACGACGCTCATTAGAACGCCCCAACACGACCACGCCACTAAGGAAGAATCACGAATGAGTCGCAGACATGAGATCGCACGCCGCCCTCCCTGCTTCCGACGCCCCTTAGCACAAAAACACATTCTGCCAAAAGACGCGTTCTCTCCAGAGCTTTTTTTTGGCAGTTTGTCCATTCTGGGCTACTGTAGAAACATGGCCGTTCAACATGGCCTACTACGGGGAACAGGACCCACTCCCCATGTAGAAATAAAGGGCCCATTCTAAGTTAATGATAGCACAACCATTGCTATTTGCATGGGATTACACACGAACAAAAACATACTTATGAATATCATATTTTATTTCTGCCGCTAGATGCCACTAAATATACACTACACCTTTAATATAAATGCAATGAATACAATGTATTGTATGTCTGAATAAATGCATAGATTATAAGTATATTGTATGTAGACAAGACAAACACCATCTGAGGTTTCAAAGTAAAGCGTCTAGGATAGAGAAACACTGCCCTCTCAAGGAAATAGTAAATTGTGTTAATCATTTCAGAATATATGCCATAGCTGTGGGTATTCTAGAAAATATAGCTATATCCCACACAACCAAAAGGTGCTTTCACCTATAAAGTCTCCCCTGAATGATAGTGTAAATTACATGAATCTTAATAGCAATCCTCCAAAAAGCCTAATATGGATCGCATTCCACTTAATTTCACTGGCCATTTAGTAGACAGGCAGTGAGTGGCTTTTGAAGACGACCACCACCGTAATCTTCCTACTAAATGATTCTCTGTAATTAAAGATAAATCATAATTCATGTTATCACCTTAAAAAAAAACCCAGCACCTGCCGTAGCCATAGAGACAACCGCTGCAAATTGGTTTGGAATAATAGCCTGACAAAGCCCTCGGAACTAGAGCCAACCGAACGGGGCGAAGCATGAACACTGGAGCCAGTTGATTCAGAGAGACCTCCTCACAAGATGCTGGCTTTTCATTACAGAGCGTATGTCTTTAATATGGGCATGTTTACAAGCAGCGCTGGCAAGGAAGAGCTCACACAGCAAAGCTGCAAACACAGTAGAATAGAATCAAAGAAAAGTCATTATGCTGTCCGGTTTCAAATATAAATTTCACTATTTGATTCTGAGGGGATTCCAATGAAAGGTTTTTAGGCTAAATAAAATGACAATCAAAAATATGTTTCATACTAAAGTCTGAAGAATCCCTTAAAAGAAGCAATAAGATGTCTGTCCATAAAAGAATATTCAACTTCACATTTCCCTTTTAAAATTTACCAGTGGGATTTAAAAAAACCCTCTACATTTGTCGCCTCTAAAGCGAAGAGAAACTAACTTGCGCCCTCCTCCTCGGCTTCTACCAAAAGTAGCTCTGCACCATCTGCTCTCTGTCACTCCTCCAGGTGCCAATGAATGTTGCAGGGCTAGCATTGGCTCTCCTCTGATTATGCAAATCAATTCCGGAATCCTTCAATTATTAATTATTCCGAGTCCTCATTGACTGAAGTCATCCAGTGAGTCCCTATGGCACAGAGGCAACGGGGGTTGCAATCCTTTTAGGTTGGATCATGGCAGCCCTTTTTAGCCATCGCATGGCACCTGCATGACTTGACCTTTACAGCACGGAGGATGAGGGATTGTCTGCTTAGTGTGCGGTAGGAAAATAGGAGGGCAAATCCTGTGAGAGAGCAAGAGAGAAAGCGGCCGAGAGTGCAAGAGGGGATGTGTGTGTGCGTGTGTGTGCGTGTGTGTGTGTAAATTGGGTTTGTGGTGGGCGGGTGGTGGTGGTGGTGGTGGTGGTCGGAACGAAGCCCCACGGGACACGACACACATTGGACTGACAGTGACAGATTGGGTCTCGGAGCATGTGTTTGTGGGGTGGTACATTTATAGAGAATGTAAGGTAGCAGGGCAGATAGAATCTCGCTGCCAATTACAGACCCTGGTGTCAGACAGCAGTGTGGTGACTCGGATACCTGCTGTAAAGTGGAGACTGATGGGGGACTGCAGAGGTTTCTCAAACGTGTCTGTGCCTTTTTAAACAACGTATATGGGGCTCTTACTTGTTTGGGGAATGTCAAATGTCAGAATGTAAATACATAGAAATGTAAAAAACAAAAAAACTAGTAGTAAGCTTTCCCATAGCTGTGCAAGCTAGGGATGCTAGTTATAGTGGTTTTGTCATCGCCGTCATTACCTTCACGGTCTTGTCCATGGAGGCAGACAGGAGCAGATGACTGAGCTGGGGCACTGGACACCAGTGGAGCGTGTTCACCGGACCCCCGTGGCCCTCAAGACTCCTCAGGGGTCTCCTGGGAATGCCCGCGCCTCCCGGCTTGTCGAGTAGGTACGGTTTGACCCTCTCACACACTTCTGAGAGCATCTGGACACATCTGCTCTGCTTCGTGGAAACGTCCTCCACCAACTGCTCTGAGGAGGTGTCCTGGGCTGCAGAGGTTGGTCCAAGTCTCTGCCTCTTGGAGACGTAGGGCCGGATCCCGGATGGCACACGCTGGGGTCTTTTAACAGCATCTGAAGACGCGTGTCTGTGCATTTGGGATACCCGAGGCGAGGCGTGCTGTGAAGAAGTCTTTTCGGGGGTATCTGGTGAAGCAATGGAAGCCATTGCCATGCTGGAAGAATTGTTAATTAATGGCTTATCAGTGGAAGAAGGGGCGTAACGTTTTTCCCAGCCAAAGGGGCCCTGAGGCAGTGTCAGTAGGCCTTCCGTAAATCTGTGACTTTCAACAACGGCTGAACCCAAATGTATCTGTACGGAGGCATTGCTGTCATGTTGTGATAATGTCCAATCACTGTCAATATTATCATTGTGCGATTTGGTGGGTTTAAGCCCACATGAACGTGATACTGTCAAGTCCCGATTTTGTTCCAATTGTCTGCTACAGCCTAGTATGTTAGAAGACTCAGAGTCTGAGTCAGAATCCTCATAATCCACCAGTGATTCCATTTCCCAAAGAAAAATCAGCTTGGAAAATGGTTTTGGAAAAGTCGGCCTGAACTAATACTGATCCTATTAGCCACTTTGTTTTGAAACTACAGAGTGACACCCGCTGGTTCCCTTGAGTATTGCAATGTAGTAATTATTTACTGGAGCTTGCTACTTCGTTCATATAATAAATTAATGGTCGTTTTCAGTCCTAGAACACCAAAGGCATAACAACTTTGGGTTATCTACCAACTACACCCGTGTAATATCACACGTGTTGGCAGAAGGTATTCTATTTATAAGCTTGGGTATGAAACGAAAACAAACCTTAACCCATTGCAGGAAGTGGATTTGTACGATGGACTGTTATCTTATTATCCACTAATACTTGTAGAAGGACAAAAATATGCCTACATCCATAGGAGTATAAAAGTGGTGATTCCGCCAACTAATATAGTTCTCACTCCGTCATGTCTGATTGGTAACTTTTCAACGAGGACTGGAACGGTAGATTAAATTAGCAAAGATACCGAAAGAAACGGCAGTCCACCTAAAATACTGCGTTGTTATTATCGGTGTAACGCAAGCCCGATGCGCTAAAATTCCCCACTCCAAATGTGAGTGTATTGTTTTCAAAGTAAAGGTAATGCAGATTCATGACTATGGAACGTACTTACAATCTGCAAGAAAAACCTTTACTTTGACAACAATTCCTATAAAATAGCTTCCGCTTTTACAGCGTATTATACGTACACGTGCATTCAATTCCAGCAAAGTATTATTCGTGCATATAATTATACTGAGATTAATGCATATCTATTGAAATAAAGGCTAAATATAGACACTTGAGTAAAAAAGTCAAAACAGCTTGCAATGAAAAATGCGAATGCAGGGCGGAACCATAACACTCACTTGTTTGCAGGGGGACAGTTTGAACCTAGCAACCCCATAGACTTGCTGATGAAACCAATTTCGATTCTACTGATCTGATGCAAGTTGTATGAGCTGACAGCTGTATACGAATACGATCGGTAGGCTGTCCTCGTTTAACAGTAAACTACATATAACGGTCACATTGTATGTTAAACGATATGTATGTATATGGGTGCCCTGATCATGTTGTAGATCGGAATACTAAATGTAATATTGGATTCCCTGCTTAGTTAGAGCTAAACTTAGCCATATCTATCACATGTCTTATATTGTATAGAATGAATGAATTAATGTATATACTTTGTTTCCTTATTGTGAATACACTCTACGAATCGTAGACATTTTCAATCAAAACTGACAGATTTTAACATTTGATGTGGTATTTGCCTTTGTTTTTATTGTATATAGTATTGTCTTGGCCAGTAGGCAGAAGATGACAGATTGTCAAGGAGAAGGTTGTGGCGCAACTCCGATGGAGCTCTATGAAAAACTAGCTGCGCAAGGGGACAAAGTCAGATCCTTGAAAACAGCTAAAGCTGACAAAGTAAGCATTGTTATTCCTCCTTATTGACAATAGGCTGTGTCATAAAATCAAGTAATTCAAGGCCATTTCAATGTTATACCTTTGCCTGTTTTTTCATATAAAGGCAGAAGTTGACGCAGCCATCCAGCTGTTACTTAAGTTGAAAGTGGACTACAAAGGGGTAACCGGCCAGGACTACAAAGCAGGATGTCCCCCCTCAGAAAGTACTGTTGTTAGTAATGATGTGCAATCAGGAAATGGAGCTGAGGAGGATACTGTTGATCCCTGGAATGTAGCTACGAATAATGCCAAAGGAGTGGACTATGATAAACTCATAGGTAATTGGCAAAAGCCATTGTCATCTTTACATTCATGTTAAAGTATTCAATACAATTGATGGGGTTCAATATTGTGTTGCTTATATGCATTATATGGTTCTATAATGTTATCCTTATCATTTGTTGTGGTTTCTTTCAGTGCGATTTGGCAGCAGTAAGGTTGACCAGGAGCTGGTGGACAGAATAGAGAAGGTCTCAGGACAGAAACCTCACCGCTTTCTAAGAAGGGGAATCTTCTTCTCCCACAGGTCCGTAGCAGAGGGCATAACTGGTTAAGATGTCTTCTCTTCACGACCCTAAAACCCATATTTGATGTCATAATGTCCTCACGGATTCACTAGTATCCGTCATGTGATATAAGCATTAGTAATATCAACTTGATAAAAGTACTGAATGACAATCAAATGTAATGGTGGTGTTTTGTGTGGTTGTTGTTATTCTATCTGGCAGAGATATGCATCAAGTACTGGATGCCTACGAGAAGCAGAAGTCCTTCTACCTGTACACTGGCAGAGGACCCTCGTCGCAGGCCATGCATGTAGGACACCTGATCCCCTTCATTTTCACCAAGTGAGGATTTATACAAGTACCTTTGAAATATCCAAGCACAAATTGTTAAAGTATACAAAGTATTAAACTATACAAAGGCTGATATTACAGTAAACAGCAATATGGGGGCAGGAGAGTCTAGTAGAGGTTAGGATGATTGAATCTCAGCTGAAAGGTTCTGGGTTCAAACGCCATGGTCTGCAGTCTACCCATAGGTAAGACGCCTTGCCCAAATCTGCTTGTCAGTTATCTAAAAGAAATCACTGCTTTGGATCAAAGTGTTTGGTAAACGACTAAATAGCAATGCCCTATCATGGTAATCAAGTTTTTAGAATTGTCTTGTTGTGTTTTTTCCTACTCCAAGATGGCTGCAGGATGTGTTTGACATCCCCCTGGTGATCCAGCTAACGGACGATGAGAAGTATCTGTGGAAAGACCTCACGCTAGAGGAGTGCCACCGCTTCGCTGAGGAGAACGCCAAGGACATCATTGCATGCGGCTTCGATGTGAACAAGACCTTCATCTTCTCCGACCTCGACTACATGGGGTAACTTGAACTCTAGCGGCTAACAGCATTCACTGTAGGCACCTGAGTGCAAGATTTTCCGAAAGTTAGATTTTTGGTCATGTAATGATTGTTCCTTTTCCTCACCAGTTCATCCCCAGAGTTTTATAGAAATGTGGTGAAGGTTCAGAAGCACGTTACCTTCAATCAAGTCAAAGGCATCTTTGGATTTTCTGACAGTGACTGCATCGGTAAGAAGAATCTATAGCACTGCCTCACTCTCATGCATCCTGAACGTGTGGAAGGGAAAACAATGTTTTGTGTTGTGTATCTTTCCTAAAAGGTTTGAATGGAATGGAGTCACTAATGGAATCCATTGTCTTTCTTTTTTAAAGGGAAAATCAGCTTCCCAGCCGTCCAGGCCGCCCCATCCTTCAGCAGCTCGTTCCCACAAATCTTCAAAGGACGGAAGGATGTGCAATGTCTCATCCCGTGTGCCATTGACCAGGTTCAGTAACCCACGACGACCGTCTGTGGTTGCTATTAACGACCACAGCAATGCTCAACACTCCCAGGTATATCATTAACCCTAACACGACCGAACCCGTCTCCCTCGCCACCAGGACCCCTACTTCAGGATGACCCGGGACGTGGCCCCCAGGATTGGCTATCCTAAACCCGCCCTGTTGCATTCCACCTTCTTCCCCGCCCTGCAGGGGGCCCAGACCAAGATGAGCGCCAGTGACGCCAACTCCTCCATCTTCCTCACCGACAGCCCCAAGCAGATCAAGAACAAGGTAGCGCCGCGCGCACAGGCGGCCTGGACACTCAATTATTAGTTTCAATTATCTAAATGATTTACTTAAACCTACGCTAGGTACCATAGTACGCCATTAGCAATGTCTAGTGGCATGCATTGTAACTACAGTTATAGCTACAGTATATCATTTTCCTGTGTGACATTTTCCCCACTGTGGATGGGTGTTTTAATTTTATTGAGAAATTAATTTAGCTTTGATTGGGATTTTGCGTACTGTGTAAAATGGGGCACCGACTCAAATAAATCTGTACCACCAGAGAGTGGTTGTTATTGTTCAAGCTGGTCTTTTGGTTCCTGTTTGCTAGGTAAACAAGCACGCGTTCTCTGGAGGGAGAGACACCATCGAGGAGCACAGGGAGCATGGAGGTAACCCAGACATCGACGTGTCCTTCATGTACCTCACCTTCTTCATGGAGGATGACCAACAGCTGGAGAAGATCAAACAGGTGGATGAACCCATTCTATAGATTACGCTTTTAGGACAATGTTTAGTAGTCAGTGTTTAGTAGTAGTCAGTATTTTATTGTAATCATTTGTCCTTAATCTTAAAGGTGCAGTGTATATGTGTATGTATGTGTGTAGAATTTAGTCGCATAGCGGATGGGACTTGGCATAAATGCAATATAATATTCATAAGCATGATTTTTACTAGTGTACATGCCCATGAAAATAAGAATTGTTTGTTTTCATTATTTTAGAATGAGCCCTTTATATCTACATGCTCCTCAGCCCTAACCTGACATGTTACACAAATCATAGCCCAACCATCTGGGAAGTCCCCTTAGGAAACGACTTGGCTAGGGGAAGGCACTGTAAAAAAATATTTGGCCGGTGATTTGATGAACCACCTGTCTTATCACTGTTTATCGCTGTTTACCACATAGGTCATAGTTCCTCATAGAACACTGATTGGTCCGAACCACACAAATGCATACGTTCAAGGCTGGCGAGATGGATTCCAGTGAATCCTGCCTTGCAAGGTTACGTCTGCCCTCCCTCTCCCTCACCAAACCCTGCCCACCGTCAGAAAGCAAGGCTCAGAGATGCCCAGAGTCTGAGCAATTAACATAAATCCCTCTAGCCTTAAAGTTAGCATCTACATAACAGAATGGCCTTTAGACCTCATTTAAACCTGTTTTGGTTTCTTTGCATTGTACCTTCTTTTTTTTTTAAACTGTCCTCTGTGCCTCCCCTCTCCCTTTCTAAAGGACTATGCCAGTGGTGCTTTGTTGACAGGAGAGCTGAAGAAGATGTTGATCGAGACACTCCAGCCCATGATCACAACCCATCAAGAGAACCGCAAAAATGTCACAGACGAAATGGTCAAACAATTCATGACCCCCAGACCGCTAAACTTTAACTTTTAGCTTTGAGAACGCACCCATGTCCCATGTCATCAAGTTACGGTCGCGGTGATTGTGTTCATGTATGTGCATCAATTCCCGCCACTACGGCCTACTCTTACAAGGAAGCACGGCATTGCAAACGCTTACGGTCCAGCAGCTATGACGTGTCAACTCAACGTTTGTATGATTATAATCAGTGTAAGACAAACAAAGGGGTGTTTCCCTGTCTTAAGCTCAGCCCATCCTTTCAAATGACAAATAAAATGATATCCCTCACAATGTGAATGTCTTTACTGTCGGGAAGCGCCGATCTTTGCAGACTGCACGAATACAAAGCATTTGGAAATATTGTGTTTGATAAAATGTATATGCATCCGTGACAAGCATTTTCAATTCACGTTCTTACAAAGGTAGAGCGCATACATAATAGGTTACATAATAGGTCCGCTTTGACCACCATGCATGTTTTTAATACTACTGAATACTTTCTCATTTGTGACACAACAAAATATCCGTCTGGGACTATTAAAGTACACCTTACACTTGAGAGAGAGCATGGTGAACGCCATCAACATTCGTTGCCAAAATCGGTAGCCTTGAAACCTTATCGTTTCTGTTCTGTCCGAGTCTTCCCAGCATTCCTTTCATGCCAGTTTCCTGTTTTCGTTGTGATATCTCCCTTGGCAAACATCTCGACACACGTAGGCTACATTCTTTCTGATCCAGTTCTGGGAGAACTGGATGATTAGATTTAGACTGCAGTCATTTTCTACCATCAAAATAAATGGAAAACAGATCACACATGAAAGCAAACCCATTCTATTAATGGTGTTATTATAAAAGCCTGATAAAAAACGTGTCATTCCAAATGTTTGCACTACGATTATATATAGTATAGTAGATATAGTTTTACTTTTCTTTTTTAAAGATACAAATAAAATGTACAATGATTAAACACCTTTTATTATATATTATAACTATTAATAAATATTGCACACAGGTTTATTTGTCATTTCCCTGTCTTCAAAAATATCTGTATTAAAATCTTTTTGAACATAATTTAAATTGCATGAAATCCATTTCACACATGAATAAATAAATGTGAACACTAAACCTGTTAAGTCATTGGCATGTGTAGTAGCCCTAACCATGTCTAAATATAGCTCTATACTTAAATATGATGTATACATTTAATAGAGGTAGATGCATGGTGTTTTCATGAGTTTCAGATTAACAATTTCAAGCACTTCACTTGAGTGGAAAAACAATACTGTTATCTGCTGCCTTACGAACACATACGTAATCGCAACATGTGAAAATGATATGAATGAAGATATTAAACACGAACCATAAGTTAACGGCCCTATGAGGGATGTATGTCGGTTGGAATCTTGTCATGCAAAATTAGAATCTAAAATACAAAAAGCTAAAATTGGATAGCTACATGAATATGTTATTGAATTCCCTGCCAGCTACTCTATTAGATTTCACAGCAATTCAGAGCAAATGTTCACACCTGGAGAGAAGGCATTTACAGGGCCAAAAGCTAAAGGAAATGTTTTGCGACCAGAACTCCTCATAGAGGCTTTGGAACTTGATTAAGAATTATGTTTGGCATTGGAAAATTTAAATGGCAATGTCTATGGAGTACCTTTTTCTGTTAAGATCTATTAATGAAAAGTTAAATCATTCACATTTCAAGTATTTAACATTTTTTACGAATTTTGATATGTTACTGATCTGAATTGTAAAATGTAATTTTTCAAAAAATATATCATAAATTCAACTCTTTACAAAGGCTTGAAGATGATATGTAGGCCTAGATCAGTAACACACACACACACACACACACCGACCATCCCATACACACATGTGTATGTATAATGTAAGCTCATTTAAAAAAAAAAGAAAAAAGAAACGCAGCAAATTCAGTAAGAGTGGTCCACTTCCAGCGATGGGAAACCAGGCCAGACCTGAGCAGCTCTGGGACCGCTAGGCGGAGGGTCTGAGCAGGCGGATCACCACTTCATACATGGCGAACACCGACATGTTGACCGGAAAGGCACGCACGCAGTTGAGCCCCAGCCCCTTGTAGAGCACGCCCGCCCCCTCCGTGCGAACGCTGTCCGTGATGCAGTGGAAGAAGCCCCGGTACTTCCTCTCGCCCATCCAGTCCATCTGCAGACGGGCCTTGATCACGTCCATGGGCGTGCCCACAAACCAGCCGCACATGCCGGACAGGCCCCCCGCCAGCAGCACCACCTTCCACTCTGCAGAGAGGGGAGTGTTGTTGGGAGAGATTGGCGCAACACGACGGACACTTTTAAGTCAAAGCCGACTTGGAGAGTGCTAGTTGTTCAATGGCAGGGTGAGCATCAGTGAGAGGTTAGCTACCTCTGACCCACGCCCTTCACACCACGTACATTATAATGGATTTCAGCTTTTTTTCGTCATTGATGTACCAACAGAGGCCTATAACAATTCCAAAAGCATTCTTTAGAACAACAAACTGATCTGTTTTACAAACAGTCTCACCAATCAATTTTTAACCCTAACTTCCACTGTAACATAATATGTTACAGTGGAAGTTAGAAAAATGTATCTTGTTGTATGTATTTCATTATATTATAATGAAATACATACAACAAGAAAAGGAAAAAGCCAATGAAAAAGTGCAGCCCTCTGAATACGTTCCGAATGCAGTGCACTACCCCGTACATAGCACCCCATACATAGCACCCCATACATAACACCCCGTACATAAAACAAGAAACAGCGCTTTAACTGTACCTGGCCTAGTCTGCCCCGGGGCCGACAGCTGCTCACAGATAGCATTGTAAGTGGTGAAGTAGGTGGCGAAGGCAGGGCCGTCTCTGAGGGCGAGCGCCTGGGCTCCCTTGTACAGCCCCAGCACACCCTCCTCCCGGGCAATGGTCAGCAGGCAGTGCACCGGCCCCCGGTACTTGGGCTTCGGAGATCCGCTGGCAAGCGCCTGCACGGGAACCACCTGGCACTGCAGACGCACTTTCACAATGTCCGCCGGGGACATCACGGACACCTGGCCCAATTAAAGGTAGAGTATGAACAGAGTAGTGTGTACGTTATCTCAGTTCACTTAGGTCCGTTGTGTAATAGTGCAGTTATGCTTTATACATATTCTTTCTTATTGGTATACATGAATTCATCATAGGGCAAATAATTCTAACAGAATAGTCATTACACAAATAAAAAATTGGTCATTTTATGAACTGACAACTCCTTTAACCCATAACCCATGGTGACACGAGTGTAACAAATGCTTTAAATGTCCTAAAATCTTTCTTATACAGCTTTGTGCTTGACTTTAACTCATTAAGGGCCTAAATGACATATACCAAACAGGTTGGTGTGGTTGTGATATCACAGTCATGTGACTGGACTGTCCCAGGATATGACTTCCCAAAAGAGGCAGTGTTACTTATTTTTATTCAGTTTGCATGTTTTGTAACATAAAGCAAATCTGAAAAAAGTTGTTTAAAGAGCATTACTAAAGTCACACATTTGATATATATTGTGGACATGCAAATAAAAAGGCAAATTTGTGGTACTAAGCAGAACTGTCAAGTTTAATTATTTTCAAATAAGGAATACATTTACCATAAACGTCCAATGTAATGTATATGTCACATCACAGATTAATTGGTAGTATTTTAGAACAAACATCAGAAATGTGTTCTGTGTTCTACTTGGTCTGTGGTATTTCCCCCATAATCTAAATTGAAGCAGAAATGGGTCTGGGTTCCTATGGGCTAATAATGTTCCCAGCACAGCTATAAAAGCTATAGATTTGTTTATCTAGTGATGCCTGTTCTCACCTGGTGTTGCGGGTTTAAAAGCTCAAAGGTAAATAGATACGTAAATAGCCTGGTTCCATACCTGCGCTATCCCTCCTGCAAGCCCTGAGAGGAAGATATCCAGCTTGGCCGGTCGAACATCCACGCTCCCACGTCGTAGCTGACCCAGACATTGGAGAACATTCCTGTAGGTCCCAAACACCACCGAAGAGCTGAGGGACACGGTGGTGACAGGCATGGACATGCCCTTGTAGAATCCCTTTGCCTGAGGAGTAATCCAATGAGAATGTGTTAAAATGATGGTTATGGAATGACAAGATCTGAGATGTGCTCCAAAAAAGATGAACATGAGTTGCACCACTCACCCCTTCATTCTTGCATGTAGAGCGAATGCAATGCCAAACTCCCCTGTACTGGTGTTGTGTTTGAATCCTCACCTATATCATCAAATACATTATTATAATTATAACTCAAAATTCCCTTCATTCGTGTAATCTATAATATATGGCTATTGCATGTATGGGTATTTAAACATACCTTGACTGTATCTAAAGGGTACCCAACTGCAACGCCAAAGGCCCCTGTAATGACAACGTTTAAGGCTATATTAACTCGTTGTATAACGTGTACAATGAAGTTCCATCTATACCAGGGTCATAAGGGTTACAGAAATACACGCTATTAAGTGTGTATTATCATACTGCTGCGCACCCGATGCAAAAATACATTTACCTCCAACAGAACCTGCGACGAAATCCGCACAATGCATTATCTTCTTTGTATAAAACTGTATTTTATACAAGGCTCGGTTGGCAGCTAGCCTGACACCGACTGGCAAGCTAGCGATCTAGCAAACTAACAAATGTCATTTGACATTTTATTTCTTTACTTTATAAACGCTGTCCATTGTGATCAAAGTACTGAAACCCCTCAAGCAGTAATGCGTTTGTGGTTTTACCCTGAAATCGGCAACTAATACTACCCGAAGAAAGAGACTGAATGGATCATGATGAGAATACGAGTCGGCTACTCTGTGGCATAATGCCTCTCGCTCTGACGTCAGCTGTCAAACATTACAAACGTGGGGTGAGTGTGGAAAGGCATTGTATGGAAAGCCATTTGGGACCAAATTGCTCAACATCAGTCATTAACGCGTTTAGAAAATCCGCGGAAGTCAAGCCGCTTACATAGATCTGATATATATTGCAGCTAACTTAGCTAACCTATATATGTTATATATATACTGTAGGGTTGTAAAAATCCTAGCAGGGACCTTGTGGCAAGTTTTTGATGTGGGGATATAGTGGGGGTCTGTCTTTTGTTGACAGACTGCAGAGGAACCCAGGATCATTAACTGCATTTCCATTGCTCTCCATTGCTCTTCTGACCCACTCCCAACCATCGGGGGGGTCAAAGAGTCACACCTCTCACACTGAAGACAGACGTGAGGGTCAAAGAGAAGTATGTGTAAATTATTGTGTTACTTAACCATGTAATTCTCATATCATGTTTGGTATCATCTTGATTAACTCTGCAAGTGTAGCAAAATGGTCCCGGTCTCATAAGGTCCGTCTCAGCTGGTCGACTGGTACTGCCATCACTAAAAGGAGGAAAAGGTCGGATGGCGAAATCTCAGCTCTTCTCCGTTTTGGCACCGCAGTAGTGGAATGTGTTGGGTGGAACGAGCTCCCTGCCAATGTCAGGACTGCAGAGTCACTCCCCATCTTCCGGAAGAGACTCAAGACCCACTTGTTCAGAGTTCACCTGAACCCTGCATAACCCTACTCTCATGCTCTTATTTGTTGTACGTCTTGGCACTTTAATCACTCTTTGTAACCTGACGCACTTTAATCGCTCTTTGTAACTTGGCACTTGGTCAGAGATGTTGTATACTAGCAATGGTTAACCTAGCAATTGAAATGCTTGAAACTTGTTCTGGTGACTTTCTGACTGTATTAGCAGCAATGAAATGTTTCACTTTCTTATGACAAATGTTCTCTTTGTAAGTCACTTTGGATAAAAGCATCTGCTAAATGCCCTAAATGTAAATTGGATTAGGTGGGTATCATACAAAACTTAGAGGTTAGGATTCCCAATACACAGGAAATTAGGCAACGGCCAGTCAGCTCCACTGAGGATCAACCATCCCTGTTGACCTTGGGAACCAACAGCAACGGGTCTCAGAAAACAGAACACTCGGTAGATGATCTCCTAAATAATGCCTTCGTAAAACTGGGAAAACAGTATCAAGGAATAATAGCACTCTGCCTAAAATCCAGTAGGGGGTGAAGGGCCATGGTATTCATCTATGCGGGGGGAGTCAGAGGATCAGGAAAGACATTTCAATTACAGTCATCCGGGGTTAGCCTGCCTCGTGAGCTAATCGGTCATAGTTAGTGCTTTAACCGCACACGGTGGTAGTGTGTCAATATATGGAGTCAGATCAAGGTTTGTTTAATTGTTTTATTGTAATTCTAGTCGTCGCCAGAATCCTCACTCCAAACCTTCCGCCAACTCCCTTTCCGTCCTTGGTTGGGAAATTGATGAATTCTACTATATATATATATATATATATAGATATAGATATAGATATGTGTGTGTGATCCATCCTACAGTAGGAGCAGGAGCAGTGGGCTGCTATACATTATCACACCCAGGAACCAACTCCAGTTGTTAATGTCCTTGTCTTGCTTATGGGCAGGGCAGGGGTGTTATCTTGCATGTTTCATGGTGTGGAAACTGGCAAGAATTCACACAGAATGTCGTCCTTGGAAACTGTTTGGAAAACAGGCAGATTGGATGACCCATCTGTATCACCGTCTATCATGTAGATCACACGGTGCCTCATAGGATGTTGATTGGTCTGAATCGGCTGGTTGTCATTGTGAGCTATTCGTCCAGATGAGACTTCTAAATGCAAAAAAGCACACAATATAGGAATATGACTCATGTGATTATTAATGATTAATAAACTTTATAGAGAATATTTTCTTTATTTTATTTTATTTTAGTTTATTTCATCTCACTGTATTTCATTGCGATTCATCAATTTACACAGGATGGACGAGGACCAAAAAACGGCCCGATGGGGCAGCCAATGTGTCTGCCATTGTCATTTCTTTCGGCATTGATTAATATTTTTTTTCTATTTGCCATTGTTATTATACATCTATGGGGGGAGCTTGCTGCCAATATTATTATCTTTATAATAAAAAATGTGGTGCCCCCTATTGATGGTTGCTGCGCTGGGCGACGGCCTACAGGGCCTGTGCCGAGGCCCGGCCCCACCAGGTAGCTGCATACTCTGTGACCACATGACCTGGTCCCAGAGTCCCTGCTCTCCTGCTTCTAACAATGGGTCTGTCTGTAGGGAGACACATGCATCATGGAAGTCCATGTGTTTAACACACAGAGATATAGAACAACCAACTAGGTGGCTAGTGTTGCAGCAATACAAATGTGAGTGTATGATTATGTATTAGTGTGTGTCTGTGTGTGTGTGTGTGTGTGTGTGTGTGTGTGTGTGTGTGTGTGTGTGTGTGTGTGTGTGTGTGTGTGTGTGTGTGTGTGTGTGTGTGTGACAACAAAATGGTAGCAATGCTGGCTAAATATTCACTTTAATTAAAATTTTACAATTATGTTATGATGTGATTGGTATCATAACTGGGTTTGAGTCAGGTAATATCATAATGTAACCATTGGCTTTCCTTCCACCCACTGCACATTTAATAAAATGAATATAACTGGCTATACTGAAATAAAATCAGGCACTTCTATAGTGTCTTAAATCCTTTGCTCTAGACAAATACTGACCCAACATGGCCTGATGAACCAGTCCATGTTTGCATAACGTTATATCGACATATTAAAATTCTGAGAAATCATTTTAAGAATACCTTCTTTTTCGATATTGTCATATTATATAAGATGTATTGCAAAATTACAAAACATGTGTATTATTAATCCATGTACAGATATCTACAAAGATAGTCCTACTGATGCTCAAGAATCAAATAATCTAGGTTGTTTCACTGTCTTCGTAAGGAGCCAGATCCAATAATTTTCTTCGTTTTTCCACTTGTCCTATTTCTTTTTTTGCTCAAAGCAAGTGTCCAGTCTGCTGAATGCAGTAATTCATTCACCTTGCTAGCCACCTAAAAAGCTAGCAGGACAGGCAATGCGTTTGTAAACATTAACCTTCTCTGACGTAGGCCTACGCATGCCCCAAAACACACCTAGGGGATGAGTGACTGATTTACATTGTGTTTCTATATTTTCTGCGCATAGTACTTAGTCAACCAAATTAACTGTTCACATGTAGGCTATTGTTGACAACGATGCCTTTTTGTGTGCTAAAAATACACACACACACACACACACACACACACACACACACACACACACACACACACACACACACACACACACACACACACACACACACACACACACACACACACACACACACACACACACACACACACACACACACACACAGCACCCACATCCTCCTGCAGCTCCCTCCATTGTGTCCTTCCCCTGGCGGTGTGCTGAGACGCTGCCCTTCCTCTTCCTCCTGCACTGGTGAGAACTCTCTCTCTCCCCCACCCCTCCTCCCTCACCCCTCCTCCCTCAC
>OMKI01023531.1:8857-21021 GCA_900302315.1 Phycis blennoides | reverse complement strand
ACAGACAGACAGACAGACAGACAGACAGACAGACAGGAAGATAAGCAGGACGATATACATCGTTGTTTTCAATATGTAGTTGTGTCCACAGCTCAAATCACTTCAACATTAGGGAGTAGAGACAGCAAACCTGTGGTTGCCTGGCAACTAAACCTATCTGCTGAGCTACTGGCCAAGCAGTATCAACAATAGTAACAGTAATAGCATTTACTATTCAGACACTTTTATCCAAAGACACTTGTAGAAGAGTTCAGATTTGTTCAGGGCCTTGTCCTAACACATTTCACTGTACAGTATGACTAAGTGATGCTGCACATTTGACAATAAAGGACTTGAATCTTGATTCAGATACATGTCAGGGGTTAGGGCATCCCTATAGGTAGACTGATGACATGGGAACCTGGAAAAGGTTGGATGGCGAAATCTCAACTCTTCACCATTTTGGCACCGCAGTAGTGGAACAAGCTCCCTGCAAATATTAGGACTGCAGAGTCACTCCCCATCTTCCGGAAGAGACTCAAGACCCACTTGTTCAGAGTTCACCTGAACCCTGCATAACCCTACCCTCATGCTCTTATTTGTTGTACGTCTTGGCACTTTAAATCGCTCTTTGTAACTTGGCACTTAGTCAGAGATGTTGTATACTAGCAATGGTTAGCCTAGCAATTGAAATGCTTGAAACTTGTTCTGGTGCAATGAAATGTTTCACCTTCTTATGACAAATGTACTCTTTGTAAGTCGCTTTGGATAAAAGCGTCTGCTAAATGCCCTAAATGTAAATGTCCTGTAATACTGCTAGCAGTAGTGGTAATAATACTAGAAGTAGTGATACAGTAGTAGTATTAGTACTACAGTGGTAGTAATGGAGCTAGAGGCACCAGTAAGAGTAGTAGTAATACTACTACTAGGATTACTAGAAGTAGTAATGCAGAGGTTGTAGTAGAAAAGCGAGTACTTGTAGTACTACCCACCAGGATGTGTTCTGCCTCCTTCAGCTGTTTCTGGAGCTGCTGGATGTCGCTGTCTCTCTTCTCCACCTCTTTCTCCAGGAGGAGCATCTCCTCCTGGACCCGGCCCTGCTCCCTGCCCACCTCCATCAGCTCCTGCAGCTCCCTGTCCCTCTGGACCAGCAGATCCAGGATCTAACACACCCACACACGGGAACACACTTAGACAGTCTGGTATGGACCAATATCTGACGCTGCATGTTCTTTTTTTTTCTTCTTTTTTTTTTTTACATATATTTATTATGGATTTTGTACATTTAACAACACAACAATACAAAACAGCACAATAAGCGCTGCATGTTCTTATTAAAAGATTAAATTATAAAAGCATGCACGCTCAGATCAGATCACTTATGTCATACCTGTGTATCATCGCCTGCTTGCGGGAGTTTCTGGCTTCTGGATAAGGCCAACATTTCTATCAGCTCCCTAAAACAAAAGACATGCATGCAGGAAGATTATCTTCTGTTGTAATTTACAAGTCCTTCAAGTTGTGAAATATTTGACTAATGCATTAGAAGATGAATCACTAGTTGTACGCTATTCTAGATAGGAAATAAAATACATTAGAAATTTAATTAAATTACAATAAATATTGCTAATCTCAGGATATCTCTAGATCTCGGAATGCTTTACCTGGATAAAACTTCCAAATCATCCAAAACAGACAACAACCGCTCTTTAGTTGCCTTTTCAGCCATCGCCATAGATAATTGTCACTTCTACGCATGTCAGGAAATGTGTGCGCGAGGAAAGGAAAATAGGACAAGTCAGCCAAAAATACGAACACCGTTCGGAGGAGCGACGCCTGCTGGCAGGGGGTTTCGGGCGGCTTATGTTACAAAACCATTTTTTCTATATTTTTTTACAATAGAAGCAAGGTATTACTAGGGATTACATATCCACTCAGCATATGCCACTGTATAATACTTTAGATAAAACGAAAATATTCCGTTTCAAAGACGTTTTGAATAATTCGTTGAGGCAAAACGTTCATTGTACATCGGTTGTACGTTGCCAGATTTTCAAATACAATCCTGATTCACATTTATCAAGATATCCATGTGGAAATTGACAACAAAATCTAACATCATCAAGATTTCTCAAATCTTAAAACTTTGGCTAAAGCAAATAAACGTCTGAAATGAACGTGATACCACCATTTGTTTTGCATTAAATTCTAGTTATGATTCTAAGACACAAAAACGCGTGATGCAAATGTATTCCTTGAAATGAAACTGCATTTACACTATTGAGAATCGTGTCAATATGTCAAACGGCACACAATTGTTATGTCATATTATATATTTAGTGGCACATGTTTCGCCTTGCGTTCGAGTGTAACTCCCCTCCGTAATAGGGGGAAACCGTGTTGGTGAGGCAACCTCGTGTCGTCCTCCGGTGGTTTAGTGCGCACATATAGAGACAGCTCGGAGAGGAGGAGGAGGCGCACAACATTACAATCCCGGAGCAGACTTTCAAACTTTTTTGTTATCATTATTATTTATCGACAAATAATCAAATTTCACGATGGTTAAGGTGTCTTTCAACTCCGCCCTGGCGCAGAAAGATGCGAAAAAGGACGCCGAGACGCTGATCCCAGAAGACGAAAAAGTAAGGAAAAATGGTGGAAGCGAAACGATTAAGTCAACAAAGACCAAAAGCAAACATTTGAACTCGGTATTGAATTTTCCATTTCTGTTTGTTAGTTTCAAGGTAGTTAATCAAAAATGTACAGAGTACTATTGCGTACTCACTTTCGCTATCACCTCGGAACTTTTATTTCACATCGCAAGAGGGATATTTCGTCACTATTGGTTGACAGACAATTGTCGACGCATAAATGGAAAATCTATTTACTTAACGATATCGATATTTACAAATGTGCATCGATATATGCGATGTTATCTAAACATTGATATTGTTGAAACGAAAATAAACAGTACAATGCTTGACACTGCTTTTGGTTCGATCCCCATTGTCCGCAGCGTACCTGTAGGCATCTTTTGAGCAAGATGTCCCCTAACCCTACCTGCTCCCTATTGATGTATTTTAACTCTCTGTCGTTTTGGATACTGGCGTTCGCTACTATATTGTGATGAACTATTAGAAACTAGGAGATATTTATTTGAGGACACCCAGGGGCCTGTTATGTAATTCAATGTCGAACCTCAGTATGTCGTTAACTTGGCATCTACACTCGTGATCAGATATAGATGTATCAAAATTGTATTAATTACTTTCAACTGCTTCCTGTTCTGCACCACTTCCAGTTAACCCCTCTAAGGTTATATGCTGCACCTCGAAGAGCACTGCTAAACATGTCTACACATCACGAGGGGCAGGATAGTCTAGGTTCGATGTAACCTAACACTGTGGTTGCCCCCTAATTCCTACCTGCTCCATAAAGATGTACCTGAATTCACTGTATGTTTGGATAAAAGTGTCTGGTTGGCTAGCAGCTTCCCTCCATCTTTCATCGGAGGTCAATTCTTGACCCAGAGCAGGGACGTCACACCTTCTCTTCTCTGAACACGTGGTATGCGGAGCAGTGGGTTCAACAGTGTTTGGACTCTGATCTCCATGGTTTGACTCCAATATGGACCAATCAGATCATCTTGTGGCTCATTGATGGAGGTTTTGTGTTCAAATCCAACTGGGTCTATTCTGTGTAATGTTAGCTTGTTTTCCCCATATTCACGTCTCACCTTCTGATGACAATGATGATGATTCCTCACCAGGGTATAGGAAGATTCTTAAGATGGACACAAACTTCACCACTTCTCCAGCAGATTTGAGGTCTAAAAGCAGCATTATATGCACATCAACCCGACCAATACATTTATTGGTTCAATTACTTTTGATCTAAACATAACTATCCTAAACAATAGCCTGAATGCAACCAGCTGAACTGCATGCTGGGAGATGGGGTCTGCTGTTTTTATGGTGTCTTATACAGAAGACATGAAAGGGATTATTTTCTAAGCCCCCAGACTCAGCTAGCGGGCGCTTGCTGCTAGCAGCCATAGCAGGGTGTGGGATTAGCATAGCATGCTAGCCCCAGAGCAGGGTGTGGGATTAGCATGACAGACTTGACCAAAAGGACAAAACGACCTCCATTCATCCTACCATCACCCCACTCTTTGCCCTTCAGACAGACCTGGTGCTCCCCAGAGCAGGCTGGCTCTTCCACCAACACCTACTCTGATAATGCGAACTTCCTCCTCAGTTGCTCACTTCCTTAGCACAACCGTGTCTGATAGAGATTATAGATGACGGTGTCCTAACATTAGTACGGTGCAGGGCTTTGAAATATCATCAATTATAATCATTAATGCACAAGGTAGTTTGATCCATAACAGATATGAGGTATGTTATTGACTGGGTTAATTTAGTCCCAACAAGGGGAGGGATGTTGTGTGCATTGGTTGATGTTGACAGTGGAGGTGTGGGCCTGGCGCTGGGGTTTTGAGGTTATTCCACGCCAGGTGGGAACAGGCCATCGTCACCACGTCTCCAGTTCAACACCGGAGATCGTGTTTCACTTTGAACGCTGCGGGCATCCGAAACCCAAGATTCATTGTGATTAGTGATCTGCATTGGTCCCCATGGATACAGAAACAAGACCTCATCCTCCGAGGGGAGGTTCCGTACTGGTCAGTCCATCAGGGTCTGTAGGGAACACAATTTGTTTTGCACCAGGCCAATATACTGATAACATATTTAGTATTATACACTTAAGAGAAGTGGTGTTGTAAGACCTGTGATTAAGGTGTGTGTGTGTGTGTGTGTGTTATGAAAGTGATCTAAAGGCCTGTCGGTTCTTGTCTGCGACAGGATTGTCTCCACTCCACATATCTTTGTATAGTTCACTTTTTCTTGGTCAACCACTTCTGTTTATCTTTTGATTGTGTTTTGTGAGAGGAGTTCCTCTTTGCAGAGACCTATGTCTGTTTGTTTCTCATAGAAAACAAGACACATAGATCCATCTCTCACACACACACACACACACACACACACACACACACACACACACACACACACACACACACACACACACACACACACACACACACACACACACACACACACACACACACACACAAACAAACTGAATAAACATTAAATACTAAATACTACTGGGGTTGATATTACTTGGCAGACCACTTCAGAACAGATCACTACTGTTTTGTCATTTAACAGACACTGTCAAAAGGAACTGCTCAGGGTCAGGGCATCTTGCCCAAGAATGACTGTGGACGTTTCCGATCAAACCCAGAGTCCAGCCCCCTGACCACTGGACTATTCTGCTCCAGAGATCTACTCCCAAGTGTTTGCTCTCTGGCATACAGAGCACATCCTGTTTCTTAAGCGCAGGGTTTGGTGGGAATTTCCAGGGAAAACGGGACATTAGAGGGAGATGACAAGTACTAAAGTATTACTAATTTAATAAAGCGGGATGAGTATAGGCAGCTAGAGTAATTATTGTGCTATTTGGTGTATGATATAATGGCAGGATGTCATTGCAGGATTTATGATATAATAAAGAGGAATGTATGATGAGTTTATGGTTTCATTCTTTTATGTTGACGCAGCACTCAAGAAAATTTCAGTAAGTCCACGGGACCTAATCACCCACACTCTGAAATTTCTTCAGAATGCCAATCAGGTATTTGAAAAAGGAGAACCTATGTTCATCTTCCAAGACTGAGCAGTCTGTAGCCTGTGAGGGTATTATGGCATGTGTTTGAGCTTGTTGAGAAACTTCCCTATCGCAAGAGAAGAGGAAGCGATAAGAAACAATGGCTCACATGACTGCTCAAAGTTCTGACAAGCAAAAAGTGCATACACACATGCACACACATCATTATTTGTGTCAACATGTGTTGATGTTTATCTACAGGCTCCTGCATCCAACGTGCATTGTGTTATTGACATATTGCTACCTCATGCTGGTTTTTGTTGCTCTCTCCTTCCACACAAATTGATCAGGTTTTACTTACCTTGTTTGTTTGTTTTTTATTTGTTACTCTTGTCTGGAGCCTTTGTCTTTGTGTCGACACCACAGTGACTGTAAACACACACACACACACACATCTGTTTTGAAGTGTGTATTTGTGTGTATGTGTGTGTGCTGGTCGGGTTGAGCAGCAGCAGCAGCAGCTCTCCCAGGCCCCACTCCCTGATGAGGAATGTTTCACCCCTCCCCACACCCCACCACCGCCAGCACCCTACCTGCTGCCTGGGGGTAAAGCGTCACATGGGCTGCCGCTAAGAACTCTGGGGGAAAGCCTGGTAAACTACCAAGAGTGCTCTTTCTGCAAGTCTTACTGTCTTCCTGTGTCCTGTGTGTGCTTCCTGTAGGACCCGGAGGCGGGTGTGGCAGTGCGCGGACCGTCACAGGCGTGGGGCTGGTGCATGTGTCTGGGCCTCGCCCTCATGCTCTCTGGCCTGGTGGTGGGCGGAGCCTACCTTTACCGATACTACATCCTGGAGGTTAGAATGCTACACACACACACACACACACACACACACACACACACACACACACACACACACACACACACACACACACACGAGGGGTTTCTCTGAATAGAATGAACAACCACAGATGAGCAGATCATCTGCAGTGTTCATCTGTGGTTTCATCTGTCGTGTTATGCTTTTTGTGCAGTAATAATGTAAAAGGGGATGTAACTTTGGTTGTTGTGGAACATAGATTAGTTTGAACGATAATTTTCGACATCACGTTTAAATGAACAGTATTTAAGGTATTTTGAGAACAAGCTCCCTGCTATCCCTGCTAACGATAGTTATGGCCCGGCTCCAGGACCATAGCAAATAACAGCGGAGTGAGGATTTAACTAAACAGAAATAATTTATTCAACGACAAATAATCAAGTTTAGAAGAAGGGCATTTAGCAGACGCTTTTGTCCAAAGCCACTTACAATCAGTTTAACAAATGTAACAAAATATCAGATTTAACAAAGAGAGCTGGACAAAAATCAAACTGCCAGTCTTATCTAGAGCAATCTCCCAAAAACCATACAATGAGGTCAAAGCCTTCAACCAGTAGCGTGGTGCCAGGGGAAGAGAGAGCCGGCAGACTATCAGGAAGGTGGGTTTAAAGCGTCCTGGAGACAGTGGCCAGCTGCCTCCAATCCGTTGATGACCTGGACCAACGCAAGCACTGCAAAGACAAACACACCCCACAACACAACATACACCAGCCCTGACAGAGGCCGTAACACCCCCCCTTAAAGACAGGGACCCAACGGGAACCCTGGCCACTACCACTTAGTGCTTGCTCACCTTTTTTTCCCCTCCACCTCATGGCCTCACATCTCATCTCTGCAACCGGTACCTAGAAGCAATTTAAGAGGGAGACAGAGACATCAAAAAAACTGAAGAAAATATGGAATAGTCAGTGGCATGGGGCTCTGGACAACGCATCCGCAACTATATTGTCTTTCCCTTTTAATATGACGAATGTCCAAAGAGTAGGATTGTAGAAACAATGACCACCTAACAAGCCTTTGATTTGGACAGCGCAGGGAGTTCAAAAATGTCAAAGGATTGTGGTCTGTATAAACCAACACAGGTCCTGAGCCCACATACACCTCAAACTTGTGCAATGGCCAAATCTTTTTCGATCACTGAATAGTTCAGCTGATGCCCATTACATTTTTTGGAGAAAAAAAACACACAGGTCTGTCAATACCCAACTCGTCCTCCTGCAGCAATACTCCACCTGCACCAACATGACTGGCATTTGCGGGGCAGCCAGGGCAGGAGCATTGCAGAGGATCAACTTCACATTTTCAAAAGCCTTTTGACAAAGACTAGACCATATGTACTTTGCCTTGCCCTTCAGAAGGTCTGTTAGTGGCGCTACAACAGTTGAAAAATTTCTACAGAAACCTCTATAATATCCAACCAAACCCCAAAATCTCATCAGTTCTTTCTTTGTTGTCGGTGGCGGATATTGATCAATTGCCCGCACTTTCCCACGAAGAGGCCGCACTCCGCCGTGCCCGACCTGCCAATCCAGGTATGTGACTGTCGCTCGAGCGAACTCACACTTCGCCAAATTCACAGTCAAATGTGCCTCCGCCAAGCGGTCGAAAACAGCGCTTTTACGCGCTCCATATGGGACGACCACGTATCCAAATAGACGACAACGTCATCTAAACACACTGCTCGGCCTTCCAGATTACCAACAACTTTATTCATTAACCGCTGAAACGTCGCAGGAGCATTCCGCAAACCAAAAGGCACAACTGAATACGAATTCAGCCCTGTTGGAGTAATGAAAGCTGCAATTTAGCGTGCTGTTTGCGACAAAGGTACCTGCCAATAAGCTTTTTAAGAGGTCAAACTTGATGAACTTTGCAGCACCAACCTGGTCGATGCAGTCATCAATATGAGGCAGAGGGTATGAGTCGGGTTTAGTGATACTGTTGACTTTCCTGAAATCCGAGCCAAACCGAGGAGTATTATCTGCTTTTGGGACAAGCAAACAAGGTGATGCCCAGCTGGAAGAGGACGGTTCAGCGATGCCATTCTTCAACATATACTCAACTTCAGCATCCAAAAACTTGCACTTCTCTAGACTGACTCTATAAAACCGCTGTTAAATCGGTTTTGTATCTCCTACCTCAATGTCATGCTCAATTAAATGTGTACAAGATGGAACATCACCAAACAAACTGGGATACCTACCTATGAACTCGGTCAGATCTATGCACTGCGGTTTGGACAAGTGTTCCATAACACTGTCAAAACCCAGAAGTATTTCCAAATTTTTTAACCGACCTGTTAACAACGCCGAGTCATAATTGAGTAAACCATCTTCACAATATGCCTCACTACCCGTCGGAACTGTGTTGCCAACACACACAGGGTGAGCGGCCTGTAAATTGAGTATCCCCTCTAACTGCCTACCCCCCAATCTACATAACTCAACCCTAGTCTTCAGGGGCTTCTGACGTGGGGGGTATTTATGCACCAAAACCCAGTGGTGTGGCAAAGCGACCAGCGAGCTGGCAACACTGCCAAAACCATGGGTGTGCTCCAGAGACAATCGCTCCAACCACTTTCACCCCACACTATGTTCACCAGCTCACGAATCCCAAAGGGGAAGCGCGCTACTCTTACCGGGAAATTTACTCAATAAGTACAATTGCGCAAAAGACGTCAAAACGTACCTTCCCGTGTCCCGTGACTTTTTCGCAGATGGAAACAAATCGGCACAAACTTCCAAAACAAGCCCAACTAAAAGGATCCCCGGACCTGACGTCACTGTTGGGGAACTCCACTACTACCACGCCACCTTCCCAGTCAGCCAGAAAAGGCGAGAGTTCAGAACAAAGCACTCAATCCTCAACAAGAAAAGCGACAATTTTTCCAACAAAAACACATCAATTTACTCTGCTAACAGACAAATTCTCAAATTTAGACGAGCCCCCAATTTGTTATGGCCAGGCTCTAGGACCATAGCAAATAACAGCAAGAGGAGTGAGGATTTAACTAAACAGAAATAATTTATTCAACGACAAATAATCAAGTTTAACAAATGTAACAATGTCAGATTTAACAAAGAAAGCTGGACATGGAATTTCTGACCTTTCATTCCAAGTTGGACAACCGCTCAATTCACGAATTGAACGTCAGAGTTCCGAGTTAACTTGAACGCAGCATTACTGCTGTGAAACAGTATCTCCAGCTCCAGACGTGCATGCTGGGGGTTTATGCTAATGAGATAGCGACTAATTTGTAAACAGCCTCTCAGAGCCAAAGGAGGACTCTTCTAATTAACATACAACTACATTAGTTTACCCTTACCCTAAGTTGCAATAACTTGAGATGCTGTGGGATGCTGTACGTGTTGAAATAATACAAATTTGAAGCAAGTCCCCCCCCCAACGCGTTGTGTGGTGAGGCACATGGCCCTTCCCCTTCCTGAAATTGCCACGCCGGCCTTCACCCGTTCCACGTGAAACCACGAAGATTGAGCATTGTTATTGGGTGAAATAAGTTATATTAGATTAGATTCAACTTTATTGTCATTGTGCATAGTACAAGTACAGGGACAACGAAATGCAGTTGGCGTTCTAACCAGAAGTGCAAATGAGCGATTAAGGTGCAGGTTGAAATGCAGATTAAGCTGCAGAGTGCAATAATGAAAAACAGGAAAAGTGGCAGTAGTGATCACACACACACTGCTTGAGAACACACATACTTCATCATTTGCCTTTCTTGTCTCCACCTCCCCCCTCCCCAATCCCCAGGATGGCAGGGTGTTTGTGTGTGGGGTGAAGTATCGTGAGGAAGACTACATGGTTCCAGAGGATGATGATGTGAGTCACGCTGCAACCTTGGGTCCTGAATAGCTCTCCGTCCTGTACTGTGTGCTGTGATTGGCTGACTCATGTACTGCGCGTCCTGATTGACCCGCTGTCCTGTACTGTTTGTTCTGCTTGGTCGACAATCCTGTAACTTGGGGTTTGGATCAGCCGACCCTGTATCGTGGACTGTGATAGGCTGACTGTCCCGTACCCTGTGGTGCGATAGATTATGGTGAACCTGCCATCAAAGTACCAGATGCGCCTGCTGGAGGAGAGCGTGCGGGTGCTGGAGAAGGAACAGGTGGCCCTCATCAACGTCCCAGTACCAGAGTTTGAGGACAGCGATCCCGCAGACATCGTCCACGACTTCCAGAGGGTCAGAGCACAGACACTGCCTACTCTAACATTGTATAATTTACCATTGTGTTATCATAATATATTGGCCACTTGTTACTATAACCTATATTATATAATGGACTACTCTGGTATTCTGATATATAGTTAACCACTTTGTTACTATATATAGCATCTGCTATATTATCAAACTATAAACCCCTCACCTGCTGTTGTTATTAAAAACATACTCTATTGTTTGTGTGTCTACAGAAGCTGACTGCCTACCTGGACCTGAACCTCAACAAGTGCTACGTCATCCCCCTCAACACCTCCGTGGTCATGCCCCCGAAAGACTTCCTGGAGCTGCTGGAGAACATCAAGGTAACCTCCCCCTCAGCCCCCCCCTTGTTGTTATGGGTACTGGTCTTTGCTGAAGTGTGTGGTATGTAATGGTATGCGATGTTTTTATGTTGTGTTACGGTTGTTATTATAGATGGGCTCATACCTGCCCCAGTCATACCTGCTCCATGAGGAGATGGTGGTGACAGAGAGGCTGTACCATGTGGACCAGCTGGGAAACTTCATCAACAGCCTCTGTCGCGGCAAGGAGACCTTCAAGCTGCAGCGCCGGGACCGCATCTATGGTACTTCAATGATGCTACAACACTACTACACATAGTGGTTTATTCCCACATTACTACTACACACATCGTCGTTAGTACCATAGTGCTAGTATTGTCATGCATTAGTACTATACATCACATGACCCGTGTGCAGTTGCCAGTTAAAGCAATTAGACTGTAAAATGGAATCTTTACAAACTATTTACATTAATACAATGTCCAAAGTATTCCTTGTTCCTACTCCTACCCTAGCTTTAGCTCCTTTTGTGTAACCTTGGCATGAAAGTGAACAAGGGGAAGTTCGGAAACCTGCTCCTCTGGTAAAGAAAAAGGAGCAAGGAGTACGGAGGAGGCTCGGAGGCCTGCTCCTCCCGCGAGGAGGAGTGTGAGGAAAGGTTTCTGAAACCTGTTGCTCTGGTTCTGTCTTCACAGGCATGCAGAAGCGCGAGGCCCGCAACTGCCACAAGATCCGTCACTTTGAGAGCCAGCGCGTGGTGGAGACCAATATCTGTGAGCTGTAGACACACAACGCGGCCGCCGCCGCCGCTCAGACACCACTGTGATGTCACCGGAGTGGTCGTCATGGTAATCCTTCAGATTGTTTTAATCACACGTTTCCTTTCTTCATCTCTGCTTCGTCTGGTGGTTGGTGTGCATGAGGGACTCTTATTGTGAAGTTAAGGGTGGAAGGAGGAGACCGGTGTGTGTGTGTGTGTGTGTGTGTGTGTGTGTGTGTGTGTGTGTGCGCGTGGAAGAAAGTGACAGTTGTGAGTTGTGCACTGTTAGGTGTTTTATGTTGAGGGATCCACAGCCTGAGAATAATGGGGTTTTTTTTAATAAAGAAAAAAAA
>OMKI01023519.1:9130-19541 GCA_900302315.1 Phycis blennoides | reverse complement strand
AGTTCGCGGGCGAGTTCATGTGTTTAAGTTATATTGACGTTATGTTGAGTCAGGTTTATTCACGCTCTGTAATTTCATTCTAATGAAGACAGAGAGACAGACAGAGAGACAGAGAAAGAGAGAGAGGGAGAGAGAGAGAGAGAGAGAGAGAGAGAGAGAGAGAGAGAGAGAGAGAGAGAGAGAGAGAGAGAGAGAGAGAGAGCGAGAGAGAGAGAGAGAGAAAGAGAGAGAGAGAGAGAGAGAGAGAGAGAGAGAGAGAGAGAGAGAGAGAGAGAGAGAGAGAGCAAATCAATGTGTCGCCCACAGCTCTCCCGTTTTAAGTCGTATAAAAATTGTCAACCTACAGGAAACGCTATCAGACGCGGACGTTGGCGTTCTGTCAGACAGTATATTTTTTCCAATAAAAAAATGCAAAAATACACTTTGGTGGCAGTGAATGTACCTGGCATGCTACCCAGTCGTAGTCTCTGCATTAACTCGGTGACTGGAATGAACCACTCGTCCTATCACCACATCATAGTGACCCTGATCAATATTGAGTAATGATATCATAAACGAGGTACCCCGGAGGTCAGGGGGTAAAGGGGTACAACACCATTGATACGTTGCATTAAACTACAGATGACTCTGGGTTTGATTATTGTTGGGAGACATTTGGGATCATTTGGGATACACACAGCTCAAGAAACCATATAAGGTAGGTCTAGTCATTCATAGATTTTTTTAAAGCAGAAATATTACATATTATACCTTATACCCTATCAAAAATTGATATTGAGTCTAAATTCCAAGAAGCTTTTAAGCATTCTTTGTGACAAACATTGATAGAGATGAAAAGGTCCAAAGCGTCCAACTGTTCAGGTATGTTGCCAGGGCCCTGCAGTGCGTGTGGAAAGTGTCTGTTAATGAGTAGGAGTGGAGGGCAGATCCAAACCTGCCCAGTGTGTTCCACGGTGCAACACACCTGGTGGGCCAGTCACACGCTCACATGTCATCTGCGCTGCGTTAGCTCAGTGGTTCAGAGGTCAACTGCATTGTCAGCCTGTGTCTCTAAACTGCCGTTTCCCAAACACTACCATCCAACAACAAATGACTTTGTTAGATATTAACGATATTAATTATCAATTGACGGCAAACGTCTTTATGATGACCATTTAAGATTTGTATTAATTGGTAATATTAGCACTTTCGTCCCAACCGTTTAAGATCAGCAGTCCATGTACTTACATTTATTTAATATGATTTTGGATTATTTAATGATTATTTCTTTATCTCATGTATTCTAATCCGTGGCAGAGGACGTTTTTGGGTGCGTATACAGTATGTCTGTGAAGTTGTGTTAAGTTCCTGTGTGCATGTCTATCTGTGAAGCCAAGGATGAATTTACAGATGGATACAGATGGAATAAAGATGTCTAATCTACAACAAATGTCCATTCATCATTCCAATGTGATAGAAACAAAAAGCCTCAATAGCAGTCCGTATTAACACCGGGTCTGTCCATGCAAGGGCGAGGGATCGTATGAAGAATGTTGCATGTGCCGTCCCCTCTGCTCTGCAGCTGTGGATGCTGACTGATGAGCCAAGCTTGTGACCTGGCAAAGCTCTCGCCTCTGTTTGGACGGAGAAAACATCTCTCTTTGTGGCGCCATCACGTGATTCATGAGCAGGGTCATACCTATAGTAGACTATATAGTGTTACAGACTGCTGCATGTAAAGGGTAAAGGGTAAAGGGGCATTTAGCAGACGCTTTTGTCCAAAGCAACTTACAATGAGTACATTTGTGGTGTTCGACATGTAGACAGTCGGAGGAGGGGGATTAAGGGGATCGAACCGCCGACCCTACGGTTAGTGGACGACCCACTCTGTCCACCCGCTCTACTGAGCTACTGCCGCCCCATGCATGTACAATTACTATTTAGTCTTTTTCTAGCATCTTTAAATCCAAAATAGCTAGGTGTGATTTCTCAATTTTTAGCGATACAGGTCATCAATGAGCAGGTAGGGGTCAGGGCATCAATTAGCAGGTAGGGGTCAGGGCATCAATGAGCAGGTAGGGGTCAGGGCATCGTGCTCAAGGATGCAGACAGGTAGACAACGGGGTTGACACACAGAACCATTTTAAGCCTCCTGCCCACTAGCCCACTTTTAAATTCGGGGCGGTCTTCAGCAACTCATACTAGTGGGGTCCGTGGTCCGCAGTCACCTGCGCTCTGAACATTAGCCAAGTCTCACGGGAACATGTCCGCTCACGTACACGTGAATGCAGTGGGCGACATATAGATGGCTGTAATGCACCCGTCTCTGCTGATCAGCGGCGTCATTTGTTTGTTGCACTGAAATGAAGCGTGTCGGGCAGCATTTCAACACAAAGGGTTTATGTCTATTCGCTAACATTTTAGTTGAGTTTATATCAGAGTTATCCGTTATGAGACACGGACAGTTTTTGAAATCGCCAATCTTAGTCCCCCTCCCCCCCCCCGCAGGACACGGGTCAGGCTCGATCATATTCCAAAAATCTCTGCCCTCCCAACTCCACAGGGGTCGGCAAAAAGTATGTCTTGAGAGGCCCCAGACTGGGCTGATCAGAGCGGACTTCACCCCCGATCAACACCACTTTCCCCCACTGAGACAGAGTCCTTATCGGTGGGTGTGCGGCCAGCGGGTAGGAGCCTTTAGCTGGGAGCCACACACCCTAAACACTACAGTACGCTGGCCCCATGCTGCCATGTACCTCTACAAGGCACACGGACGCTTCATTAGCCCTGCCAAAGACACACACAGCACAACACATCCCCTGCAGTGTGCCAGACAGCACCTGCTGGGCCAGACTGGATCAACAGAACCCCAGGGGAGGCCTGATGGTGGCCCACAGTTTAAACCTCTACTTTTATACTTCACTAACTTGTTTTTAGATGTCTAAGTAGAGTTTGAACTTTACCACATAGACAGTTTGATATTCAAATTGTATTGTTTGCTCAGCTGAAATACCTGACGGGCTTCTTGATGATGCCAATTCATTCTGCGTTTATTTGTCTGTTGCTTGTTCCTAAAGTTTCTGAAGGTAACGCATGCAAGCACACATACGAACACACACACGCACGCACACGCACACGCACACGCACACACACACACACACACACACACACACACACACACACACACACACACACACACACACACACACACACACACACACACACAGGCCTTACGATGCTGTTGAGGTCAGAGTCGTAGCTTCCTATGTGGTGGGCGGTGCTGGCGGTGTTGGCCGTGGCGGTGATGGTGGTGGCGGTGGTCGCAGGCCCCCCCAGAGGCTCCAGACCCTCCTCGTCCCACATGTACGTCCCCCCAGAACCACAGCTGTCCGAGGGGGAGAGGTCCAGCGAGGAGCCGCCCTGGTGGAGGACGGCCCACAGAGGAGCGAAAACAAGAGGGATCACAAGAGTTTGGTTTGAAGACATCGAGTGAGTACAGACTTATTTTGAAGCACAAAATACAAGGACAAAAATAGATCATTTTACTTCCATAGTCTTATTACATATACTGTATACAGTATATTCTAATATTATAATATTATACATTACAAATTACATAAAATACAAAAACAAATATCTAATAACGAGTTATCATAAATTTACTTTTTAATTGATTGATTCATCTTAACAGTTGTTAATACAATCAGATGTAATGGAAATACTAGGTCCATGTTAACTTTAACATCGTCACTCTCCCTTTACTTTTTCCATCTCTGCATTCATTTTTGATGAGCCTAAGGAAACAGGATCATTGGCTTTTGAGTGGCTTGGGGGCGGGTCTTCATTACCTGTTCCTGATAGTCTGGTTGGCTGGGTCTCCTCTGCCTGGTCAACCTGCTCAAATGGTAGTCCTCTCGGTCACCTGGTTGCAGGGGTTAGGTACATATTCCATAATGGTGTATGGGTGTGTGTGTGTGTGTGTCCTTGATGATATTGAACAAGTCAGTGGGGCTCAATTTTTTGTGTGAATCAAGGCTAGTTCGTAATATAATTGAGCAGATGTGGTTTGAAATCATCAATTCCAAAGTAAAATCGAATAGTTGTATGCTTTGGAACTTGGGTAATCAATAAGTAAATTTGTTTGTATACGGTTTGGTTCTATATACGTCTATGCTAAATGCCCTAAAAGTTAATGTAAATGTTTCTAACAGGTGTCTTAAATTTTGTCCTTTTGAGGATGCTTTACTCCACAGTGACTTACAGTGAATTCAGATACATGTCATTAAGAGAAAACCAGACACTAAAACAATGGATTCATCCGGGTCCAAACATTTACTTAAAGGAAAACGCCACCGTTTTTCCCTACTGAACTATGTTCCTTCATGATCTTAGACCGGTTGATAAACACCTCTCTCGCCTGCGTGCGTGCACTCAATCGCTCTGGCGCGCAGCGCTACTTTGGTAGCATGTAGCTTGGCCCATTATATTCCTTAGGATCCAAACGGGGGTGAAGTTAGGAGCGACCAAGCACGTCCACGTTTTCCCTATTTAAATACAGTTACGTGAGTAGTTACACAACCAAAGTATGGTTACACAAAATGACTACAGGTAGTGCAGGCGACGGCGTGCAGGTCACGTTAGTTCTATTGACGGAAGTAACAGGGGATTACTGCGCCGACGTCGAAGTGCTCCAAGGTGTTATTCCACCATACATTATAGTTATCCTTTTTATCCGCTTAGAAAATTGGCATGTTTCATTTTGTGTAACCATACTTTGGTCATGTAACTACTCACGTAACCGTATTTAAATAGGGAAAACGTGGAAGTGCTTGGTCGCTTCTAACTTCACCCCCCTTTGGATCCTAGGGACCTTCCTCTAGGTGGCCTATCCAGGTTAGGCCAGGGGGGGCCTGAACCCAGAACCTTAAGGTCAGTGGGGGTGCTCTTCACTCACCACTGAGCCTCATGCCACTCCAGTCGATGTCATCCCCCAGGAAGCTGTGTATCCCTGACCTCCTCGTCGCCTCGTTGCTACGGAGGACCTTCACGTCATGTGTCCTGGAGTCTGATTGGTTCATGGCCATGTCCTCTCCGCCGTCATTGGTGGAGAGAAGCAGGATTCCCACACCACCGTTTCCTGGAGTAAGTAAGGGGATGAGAAATTGCTGTGGTTTTTGTTTGGATATGAATCATGAACATGAGGTTGAGAGTATCAGGTTTTCTGGTTGCCTAGTAACAGGGCAGTTAACTTGTTAACCATTTCATGAGGGAAGGTTGCCTCTGCTGGCAACCATTGAGTCCCATTGGGAGATGGGAGTAAATATAACAAGAACTGCCTTACTAGAACTGTGATTAGAACTGTGTTAATAAGCTTAAATCACACTTAACACTGAACATTTATTTTTATCTATTTTGGTATTATAAGGTAAATTTTCAGAACCGATGAATAACTAAAACTAATACTTTAACTACAATTACAACCTCTGGAATTTTCCTTTCCAACTTCTGGGATAAATAAAGTGCAAAAATACAATACAATATGTTCTAAGCGATACAGCACGTCTTCTAATGCACATGTTTTAACTGAAGGCCAATCCATGGTTGCCCTTGGCAACAATTTTTCAGGTTTTTTTTACCAGGCCCCCCGATATACAGTCCATGACTATTATCTAGAGGATGCTGTTCTCTGCTGAGGTTCATTCATACCAAGGTTATCAAAGTCATCCATGTACTCCTGACTGGTGTCGTTCCGCTCCAGGGAGGAGGTGGAGGAGAGGGACATGTCCTCCAGGGTCTCCCCCAGGATGGACACCTCGCCGTGGGAGACCCGCTCAGCGGCCTCGGGCGTGCTGCCTGGGTACGGGGCGGTGACACAACGCTTGTGTTACTCAATCGGCCTCAACTGTGGCTCCATTACAAGCCAATACAGGGGACTGATGTAACGACACAGAGAAACAATGCAGGAAAATGTATCCAAAAGCTCCTTATGAGCCTGTGAGAAAAGATTGAACCCCCAACCCTGGCAGTGTTAATGCCATGCTCTTAACAATTGAGTTAAGATGACAATTATTGCAATGTTAGGTATAAGATATGGTGAAAAATAGTTTGTGTGTGGCATTCAATGTTGAAATGGACCAATAAAGGTGCTGATACAGGTAGCCTATAGGACATAGTTCTGAAAGCAGTGTATGGTACCTGGGCTGTTCTCCGTGCTGGAGGGAGTGACTGCGGGGGACTCCAGGGAATTCCTCCGCCCTTCCGATCCTCGGGCTCCGACTTCCTGATTGTGGTTCTGCGGTCTCGTGGCCGGCGTGATGCGGAGTGGGCGGGGCTGCCGGATGAGCGACGGGCGCACGCGGTTGGCTCCCAGGGCGTTCGCCTTGGACAGGTAAGTGCTGGGCAGCAGGGGCTTCTTCAGGCTGGAGACCGGGAGGGACGCGGGGGTCAAGCCCTGGTCTCTGGCCAGGGAGGCCCTGAGCGCGCTGGGCCTGGGGAGCAGCAGCCGGGAGGAGGGCGGGGTCTGCGGCTGCTCCTTGGCGCCGCGGTCGGCGGCCCTGTTGAGGGAGTACGAGCGCGTGATTCTGGGCGAGGAGAGGCAGGAGGAGGAGGAGGAGGCGGACGGGGCGGCGGGCGGCGCGGCCCAGGGCTGCCTCTGCACCTGGTTGAGACTCCTGGAGCGGAGGCGGTCCTTTTCCGTCAGGAGACGGACGGATGGGCCGCAGCCGCCGGGACCCTCGCTCCTCAGGCTGTCGCTGGACTGCGAGCGGCCCGCCGGCTGCTTGGTGAAGAGGGGCGAGCCGGACCGGGAGCCGGGCCGGGAGCCCCCCAGCCCGCTGGAGCTGGAGGAGCTGGCGCGCTGCCGGAGGGCCCCGAACCGCGGGGGGGCGCCGGCGTGGCCGTTGAGGATGGGTTTGGTCCCGGTGGTCAGGCCCGGCGGCACCTTAGGGACCAGTCTGGTGCCGCCGGCTCCGTTCTTCACAACGGGGAGGCCTTTCGGGCCTGGCTGTGGAGAGGCCGCCGCAGCCGACCCAAAACCAAAGCCGCGCCCTTTAGCCGCGGCGGCCGGCGTCGCCGCCGTGGCGGGGGGGTGGGGTTTCTTGAGCCAGCGCTGCGTTGTCGACGGCGACGGCTGCTGCTGCGGCGGCAGGAGATGGAGCTGTTGGCCCAGCGTGATGGCATCACTCGCTGCCACGCCGCCATGTTTCCTTCCTGGCACGCCCGCCCTCTCGACCCCCACCTTTCCTTTTCTTGTCCAGCTTATGGAGAGAGGGGCGGGCATGCGGAGCAAACCATTGTTCTTGAGCAGGCCTCCCGTGGTGGTGGTGGTGGCGGCGGCGGCGGTGGTGGTGGCGTTGGGGGGCGGGTGGTTTGATCCGTTGGTGAGGGGTGCACAGGGGTCCACCGCGCCCACCGCGGCCCCAGCAGCAGCAGCCGGGACACTCTGAGGGGCGCTGGCCTGGGGGGCTCCAGAGGAGGGGCGGAAGCCGAATTTGGGCAGCCGGGAGACCATGGTGGGCATAGTGGGAGGGGCTAGGAGAGCTGAAGGAGAGGCTGACATCAGACCCCGCCCACTTCACCATTGAGACACCGAGTGGGAGACTCTGGAGGAAGAGGAAGGGAAAGAGAGGGCAGGGGGGAAAGAGGGATGGAACAAATGAAAAAGAGTAAACACACATGTAAGGAGGACACATGCCAAGAAACATTTAGTTAAAGTGCACTATGAAAAACTGTACAGCTCAATCACTACAGGCAGGCCCATGCGGGGTGAATAAGGCTCCATCTCAGCGTCTACATATTGGATTTAAAAAGCAAATCAAAAAGTAATAGTTTGAACTGTACAAAACACTGCAGAAATACCCTTGTACACACCCTTGTGGATGGCACTCCAATAGTCTTAAGGAATGGTATTCAGAATCATTCATGTAATCACAATATACAGGAATCCTGAAATAGTAATTCTGTAGGAACACGGCCGCACAGGTGTTGTCCCGATGGAAGGAGAAAGGAATGTACTTATGGAACTCCTGGAACTTTTTAAGCCACTCACAACAATTAAGTGCTATCTATATATAGTATTTACCTTTTCCCGTACTACACTACGGTCAAACCCAATAATTGCCCAGTTGGGTTTTCCCTCCCACTGGAAGGAGTTCCATAATTCTTTTATAATAATACCTTTTAATAATCTGTCAATTAAAAACTAAAACAATTAAAAAAATAAAAAAATTACAAAAATGTAATTAAAAAAACCTCCTCCGCCGCTTCAATGTATCACAGATACTCGGTCAATCATCTTCATACGTCATGCAGATATGTCATGAGACTCACTAAATCATAGCAGGGCATAGTGTATTACCGTGAATTATGTGGAGGGAACACACACAGAAACACACACATTTTGGGTTTTAGGTGCATGAGAAATGTCTCCAAAATGAACAAATGTATACGATTGTGTGCAAGGTGAAGTGTGAGTCAGAAGTCAAAGCCACCCACAAAGTCTGGGCTTGTCAGACACGTTGGTGACACAGACACACACACACACCTTTAGAAAACGCGAATACTTTTCACCAGACACCAGCAGTAGATCCACATCTTCTTAATGGTATTCAGGTCCAGTGTTGACAGTCTGGTACGCCCAGGGCACACCCATATCACTGTAATCCCATAATAATGTTGGATGGCTTGTTCAGAAACCCTGCTCACACACAGTGTATGACCTTCCAGCAATAAGGTTTTGTGCCCCTCTCTGTTCATCTGTACATAGCATGGTCTGCCTCTGCTTTCACATCCACATAAAGACCATGTGTTAGTCCCTGTTTAAATGAATGCACTGAACTGAAAAGCATGAATGAAAGTTCCCACACAGGAAATGCATCATCTAGTGCTAAAATAATTGACCACATGTGCTCAAAGACACGCCTTGGACAACTGCAATAAAGCAAGCATTTCTTTCAATTATGAACGAATTGTGAATGCATTATGAAGGTCTTGATGTGAAATTGTGTAGTGTAGTGATGAAAGCCAGCAAACTAAATCAAAAGACAGATAAGACAGATCAAAGCTATACACAAAGGCCTTCACTAAAGGCCTTAAGCTTGTACACATGACGACGAGAAGATATTTGAACAATCTGAAAATAAAACTAGACCACAGTCCAGCGCTGCCCTTGTGAGGGGGTGAGATTATCACACGGTACTCATCGTTCCTTCACCACCAAAGCTCGCTCGCCTTGTGATCAAACGACATGAGAGTCAGCCAAAAGGAAAGAAAAACTAATCAGGACACGGGACGCAGGACATGCCCAGAGGCTATGAATGAAAAGCACATTGATCAAAACATAAGCAACTCCATGTGAGAAACGGCTCACTGGATGAAGAAAAGATGGTGGATCACTTAATGGCAGTTACACATGTAATCACATCAAACTAAGCCCTATGAAAGGAGGCACTGGATTCTGAGTGGGTGGCAGTTTGTCAGTTGGTCTGCTTTGCATATCCATTGAGCAAGGGTAGTCATTAGGGCAGAAATGCTGCCCTATGTTGCCCTGTTAAAGACAAACTCAGCACAAAAATGTGTTGAACAGTCGCCCGACTCGGAATTACTTATTTGTGCATCTGACCGACTTCTGACTTCTGATTCAGAGCTCAGACTCGTGCGACTTGACAAAATCCAACATGGCAGCCTTCAGCGCTAATGGGAAATAAATGATAGTGGAAGAGGAAGACATTTTTGAAATGAGAAGAAAGCGAAACTAAACAGGTGTGTGCTCTTTAGGGGGCACAGTACTCTGGTACTCTGTGGTGCTGTGGGAGCAGAGTTCTGCCTCAATGAGGACGTATAACTCAGGCATCACTGGGGTATGTTGAAATTGCACTGCACTGTAGGCTTACTTTATATATATATTACACCATATATTATATATATATTGCCAACATATTATTGTGGTATATGTAGACCTACTTAATTAAGAGACTAATGAAATGTTTTATTTATCTTTTTATTTCCACTGTTATTATCGGTATTCTTTGATTGATTTTTGTTTTGTTTTATTGTGTGCTGCAGCCAGTCCCAACCAAACGTCCCTCTTGGGGTTGAGTACAGTACCCCTCTATCCATCCCTTCATCTAAAGCAGCTCCACAGTGCAGCACTGCAGCAGTGGTGGAGGCTGTGTGGTCACGCTCGGACGATGCCCGTGTGATGAACCAAGGACACGGCAGCAGGAATGGTGCTAGCGGCGTGCTAATGAGATAAATCTCTCTCTCTCTCTCTCTCTCTCTCTCTCTCTCTCTCACCACCCTCTTATTCTATCTCTGTCTGATCTCAAAGTGCCTCATATTGGCGCTATGCCAAGTTTTAAATTACCCCCCCTCCTGTGTGTGTGTGTGTGTGTGTGTGTGTGTTCCATGTGTGTATATATAGCAGGACATAGTG
>OMKI01023497.1:39846-49993 GCA_900302315.1 Phycis blennoides | reverse complement strand
TGTGTGTGTGTGTGTGTGTGCTTTTATGCGTGCGTGTTTGGGTGCATGTGTGGCAGGTGTTAATGAATGAATTTGATTTGAGGTGTGTGTGTGTGTGTGTGTGCGGTAAAGTCATTTCTAATAAGTGTCTGTGTGTGTGTGTGTGTGTGTGTGTGTGTGTGTGTGTGGATCCTTATCATATTGCAGGAGAGTGACCAGTTGACCAGTTGACCCACTGGCTAACTGACCTGAGGAGTTCCTGTACTTCACATTGTAAGTGTATGGGTGTCAGGTTGGTCTATGTTTGGGCATGGCCTTGTTGACCGCGCCCCACCATTACCCCCCCCCCCCCCCCCCCCCCCCCCCCCCCCCCCCCCCCCCCCCCCCCCCCCCCCCCCCCCCCCCCCCCCCCCGCAGCCCACCAAGGCAGCAGGCAGGAACCCAACACTGGTTCTTGGAATTCAATTGAATTGATTGTAATTTAATCAAATTAAATTGAATTTAATTCAATGAAATGTGTTTGCATGGTGAAAGGTTCCAGTGAATTTCAGACATGTGACACAGACACCAAAGCAGTGTACGTGTCCCAGTCCAGTCTAAAATGTAACCACTAAGTGGTTGAAAGCTTTTTGAATGATTAGAACAATGGAGGATGGGTTGATGGGAGTGACTGGTGTGTGGTGGTACTGGTGATGTACTGGTGATGTACTGGTGATGTACTTGATGTACTGGTGATGTACTGGATGTACTGGTGATGTATGGGCTGAGTGACCGGTGTGTGGTGGTACTGGTGATGTACTGGTGATGTACTGGTGATGTATGTATATGTACTGGTGATGTATGGGCTGAGTGACCTGCAGTGAGAGACAGTGGTACTGGTATGGGCTGAGTGACTGTGTCTGCAGTGGGAGACGGTGGTACTGGTGATGTATGGGCTGAGTGACTGTGTCTGCAGTGGGAGACGGTGGTACTGGTGATGTATGTATATGTACTGGTGATGTATGTATATGTACTGGTGATGTATGTATATGTACTGTGTTCAAGCCTTGTCCCGCATTGACGCAAACAGAGCAGTGAGTAACAATTAGATGTGGAAAAGCCTGTTCAGACCCCACATGGAAGTCCCATCAGTGCTTCCAGCTGTTGCACGTGGAGTCGTGGAGGGGATTAGGGGTCACACCCCCATGATAGAACCATCTTCACTGAAATAGAACATTGTCTGAAACCAATAACATATGAAATTGCTATAAATTGATATGAATGATCCAGCGCGTGCATTGCTACATGTGTCGAAGGCAGTGGTGCATATTGGTGAGAAGATTGCCTGGATAATTGTGAACAACGTGTACAGTCACAGAAATACAGCTGTCCAATTGATGAGTACAAACACATCTCTAAGCTCTTTAATGGCTCTATGAGATAATATCACGCATGTAGAAGCAAATGAACGCTCACGCACACGCGTGAATCAACTGCGTGTGGTGTGTATCGTTGTGGCGATATGAAAACACGTAGCCTCATCAAACATGTGTCACAGGGGCTGCTGCCCTTAAGAGAGACCATTCATTCACAGTGAGGTCAGCACAGCTGTAGTACACACACACACACACACACACACACACACACACACACACACACACACACACACACACACACACACACACACACACTTTCTGGCGGTACTGCCGGGGAAACACCATACCGAGGTGGTGCGTCTCCTCCCTCAGCTTCATGTTCTCGCTGAAGACCTGCGGGGACACCTTCCTCCTCGAGTCCAGCCGGGCCTTCAGGTCACACAGGCTGCTCACCAGTTTGTCCAGCGGAGACCCTGTGGGAGCAACCCAAGAACACGCGAGTGTCAATAACACCTTTTATCCGGCGCAAATATGCACAGGGAATGCAGGGATCTGTGCAGGGAGATTTCTATTCTAAAAATGAACCCAGTCCCGCACCAACGTTAGCGGCAGCATTGTTCTCATCACTTCGTTTGAGTGAAGTACTTGCATGTCGAATGGATTTTTTATTTCTAACTACATTCAGAAAGGGTGCAGACTCACCAGGTGTATGGTCCTGCGTTACGCTGATGGAATAGAGAGTAGCAGCCAGGCCCGAGCCGTAAGAGAAGACTCCAACTCTCTGGCCTGCGAGCTGCTGGGGAGAATGTCTGCAGAACAGCAGAGTGAAGCAGAGTTCACGTAGAGGTAATATTAGTCTGGAACCATCAACAGGTCGTACTTATGTTATACAGCGGTCCCACACACCAACACTGTCCTTTCCATTACAGACCCCGATCGGTTTGTCGTCTTGGTGGCAACATTAAAAAACTAAATGCCCTAAACGTAAAAGGACGGTATGAGCGATAAACATTAAAATTAAATTAAGCAAGAACTAGTTTCAGGTCATTCTTCATGCCCCTATGAATTATCCCATTAGTACAGTGGATTAAAATATGCAAAAACAACATATTTGAAGAGAAGATCTACATCAGACTTCATTACAGCTCAGAAGTAGTAGTTAGGGTTAAGGTTAGAGTTATGGTTAAGTTTAGGGGTAGGCTTAGGGTTAAGGTCAGAGTAAGGGTCCCCAAGCAGGGTGAAACCCCTGAAGGTGGTCTCAACGTACTGGGCAATGAGGGAGGCCAGGCAGCCGTACACCGAGGGGGTGTACATGTTGCCGTTCTGGTTGGAGATCAGCAGCGACGACTTTGTCTTCTTCTCAAAGAGTTCCGCGCTGGCCTTCATGAACGCCTTCTCCACGTCCCGGTCGAAGTAGGTGTCCTCCAGCTTCACGTCCCTGGAGGCATACAGAAACACCAAATATAAAACACATTGCAGGCATATAACAGAGGAGCCAATCAGCTTCGGACAGAATCTGGTTCTCTTTCTACGGGACCAAAGGGGACCCAACGAGTTCCCAGCCATTCCAATGTGATACGGTCAAAAGAGCTTTGACAGCCGAGTCGGCAGCAGAATGACCCCAGAGCCATGCACAACGTCCACCAATACCTGAAGGCTTCCAGGCCGGCGAACGGCCCCGCCTGCGAGTTGGGGCAGGACGCGAGGAAGTCGCCGAGCATTAGCCGCGCCAGAGACTTCTGCACCAGCTTGCAGTACGGCGAGTGGAACGCCAGGAATCCAAAGTCGTCCAGGCTGAACCTTTTCTCCACGCCGGCTGCCGAGACAATAAAAAGATGTCCCACACAAAACGATGACACAAACGGCGAGAGCCTTTTTGGGGTCGTTCTTCCACCATACATCATGATGATAATAATAATAATAATAATAATAATAATAATTTTTTATTGAAAGGCACCTTTCAAAGCACTCAAGGACACCTTACAGACGAGTTAAAAAAAACCCAACAAAAAACAAGTAACAGTGGCATACTCTGTCAGTATGCCAATCACTGATGATGATGATGACTACATCAATGTTACTGTTGGCTACATCGATGGGTCGACCCCTTCCCGTGTGTACCTCTCTGCCACTGGGCGTGGACCTTGCCGCGGTACACGGTGTAGCAGCGGTCCAGGGCGCTCAGGTAGCACTCGATGGACTGCTTCCCGTCCACCACGGGGTACTCGGACGCCATGTCGGGCTTGTAGAAATCATACGCGTGCTTCATGTGAGTTCCTCGGAGGCCTGGGGCGACACAAGGAGAGCCGGTGTGAGTACACAAGCAACCCCCGGCCGGCGTGCGGAGATTCAGGTGAACCTTCATGGTCCCTGTGCAGGTGAAGCCACGCTAACTACGCGTATTGTGAGGTCATGCTTAGCAACAACTCGGCGATACAAAAAAGAGCTCGCCACAGTGTGCACTAGCGTGCTCAAGTACACCTGACATATCGGTTTTCTGCCGCATGGTGGAACACCAGAAGCCCATTCATGTGCACTGTAGCTACCGCATGTAGAGCTCAGCCCACATTTTAAATATTCAGCATATGCACATTAAATATAAACTAAACCTGACCTGGCCCACTTTAGTTCTCTGCTGAGAATTTGACTACAGGGTTAGTCAATATATCTTTTGTACTTAATGTTATATGCATTAGATATTGAAGTTAGGATGATTTCAATGTTTCAAAAGGTTTAGAGCATCAAGCCGTGTAACAGTCTGTAATGACTGACCTCTCTCAAGAGCCAGCGGGGCGTTGGGCCCGACCAGCATGGCCACAGCTCCAGCGCCCCCTGTAGGCCGGGCGCTTCCTGATGCGTACACTGCAATATCGCCTGCTACCACCAAAGCATAACGACCTACAGACAAAACGGCAATCAAAAAAGAAAGAAAGAAATACAAATGAACGATTTGTTCAATACAGAAACGATCAACCAAAATGAGTTGACATTGCACATTTTCAGCAATTCCCGTCATTGCTTGTCGACAAATGTATTGATCAATAAGACAATGCACAATATCGGAGCATGATAATTATTACAACTGCACTGCTACAAACGGTCTTGTGTTAATGAGCAGATACACGGGTAAGAAATACATGAAGACAAGGACTCACCGTCCCAGGAACTGGACTCCACCCAGTTGACAGCGTTGAACAGAGCAGCTGTCCCGCCGTAGCAGGCGTTGGTTGTGTCGATTCCTTCTACATCTGTATTGCCCGAGTCCTCAAACAGCTGCATGATGACCGTCTTGACCGACTTGGACTTGTCAATAATGGTCTCGGTGCCGACTTCCAGGCGACCGATGCTATCAAACCCCAAGCCGTTCTTCTCCATCAGGCGCTGGACGACAGTCAGGCACAGGGAGTTGATGTCCTCTCGGTCCGAGCAGAAGCCCATCTTCGCCTGGCCCAAGCCGATCGTGTACTTGCCAGAGGAAACGCCATCAAACTCCTCCAGCTCAGTCTGGTCCACGAACTGGGATGGAAAGTACACTTCCAGGGCAATGATGCCCACATCTTTGGGCCACTGGGGCAGGCAGCTGGCTGGGGCTGATCCAGGCATTGTGTTATAACTGCAGTGGAGATGAAAAGTACAAGAGTTCATTCATAAGGAAGTTCATTGTCACGATGACCGTGGCCTTCAAATCCTTCGTTTTCGTTCACTGGACACATAGAGGCTCAGATACCAGGGTGACCTTTAACCTAGATACATGGAACAAGTGTGTCAGGGTTTATGTAAATACATGTAACCGCTATATTCACTATTAAGATGATTTAAACCATAAGGTCATAAGACGCAAGACATTTAGCAGACACGATTAGCATGATTAGTATGATGACAGCGAGACAAACATCTGACCCAAACACTCACCTTAAGTAGAAATCACAGAACAGGACAGTGGCTGAAGCTACAGCTCATAATAAGCAGTTATCTGAGTTATACCAAGACTGTCGAACAGACTCTGCGCTCTTTAAACAACAAACGTCAATCGTGGGGTCCGCGGTGTGATAACCTTAATAATCAGGGATGTCCTCCCTGGGAGCAGCTCGGGGGAAACATGTCGGAACACTCCGCTAGAACCTGGTAGAACCCGCTAGAACCTGCTGCTTGAACCGCTGTTGGTCCTGGTTCTGTTTATGAGCTGGATTTGCTCCACACCACAGGCCTGGCTCGGCGACACGTCGGTAATCCAATAGTAAATAATCCAATAGCAGCGGAACCGGACGTTGTAGCCACCCGGACCAAACCAGCGACGGACCACTTCCGGTCCCGTTTTAAAACATTAGTCAACATTAACTACACTGCTGTAGTTCAAACCTCTCAGAGTGAAGTGTTGGACTGAAAACACGAGGAGACGGAACAACAGTGTCCTCTCTGGTGTATGTCCCTAGATAGACCCGGGGGACAGCATCACCGGTACCGTTTAAAGTCAATGTAAAGGTGAAGGTGGGCTGCTATAGCTGACACATACCATCACCATAGCGACACACTACATGTACACACCACAGGTACTCATAATAAAGTCCTTACCGTACGGGGCTCCACAGTGTGTCCGGTGATACCGCTCACCACGCTACTATAGTTTATATACGAACAGCGGACAGGGCGCTTTAAGTAACGCCTCCTCCACACAAGCCGACTGCTCGTCCAATCCGAACGATCAGGTAGACATAGCACTGACAACCCGCGTTACCTCTCAGCCAATCGTCCTCCAGAAAACATGGACCATGCGCCTGACAAATATAGGTGGGCCAATGAGGTGACAGCGACGGCATATGGGGAGAGAAAACCGACCAATGGGGGAAGACTTTTCTTCCATGCGAGGCATAGCAAGATTCTTCTGTGAGAAACTCACTGGAAGGCTGAGCCTCCCTGACATTGGAGCCGCGAGGCGTATTGGGCTCATTATGTCTTCAGGAACACGTGAGGTGAGATGTGTGCTTAGAGGATTTGTGTCTTTCTGACCGCAGATGCAGGAGGTTCCTGCTTTAAGACTATCGACTATTGTGACCATTCAATAGGACCTGGAGACCCGTGGGTCTCCTCCACACTTGGTCACGGAGTAACGCTCTCTGATTGGTTCAGATGGGGGTTCAGATTTGGGGAAACTCCCAAGTTTTGGGGAAGTTACCACACAATGATTTTAGTTTTATCAAAAGAGAGAACAGCTTTCAGTGTTAAGAACCTTTTGATCAGGGGTGTTGCTAGGCAACCTGGTGGGCTACCTGAGCACCGCTGTGCACCAGGTGAATCAGGGCGTTACCATCTTTGATGAGCTGCCTGACGACCTTCTCGTGATTAAGCTGTGACCGCTCCGATGGGCTGTTGGAGGTTGAACTGGTTAGCGGTGAGGTTCGTGAGAGCGTCAGGTCAGGTCCACTCTCCTGTAGCACCCTGAACACGTCGGTCAGTCAGAGACTGAAGAACTCTGTTTAGTGTCTTCTGAATACAGGAACAACAGTCTGAAACACTGTTAGTGTACATACTAACAGTTATACTACCATCTGCCTCTACAACTCATTTACAACTCATCTGCCTCTCTCAGATCCTCCATCACAGAACTCGACTAAATAAACCTGTACAACCTGTAAATCAACCAAAACATATTTCACATCATATGTGATACGTGTTAATTACATTCCGTACTGATATATATCATATTTATCTCATACTGATATTATATATCAGATCACTATTCTATGGTATTTTTACAATTTTAAATTTTTGTATTTATTTTATTTGTATTCTTTATTTTGGGTATTTTATTTTTATTTTTTGTACCTTATGTACCCTGGCTGCTACGGTGACTCAATTTCCCTTCAGGGATTAGTAAAGTCTCTCTATCTATCTATCTATCTATCTATCTATCTATCTATCTATCTATCTCTATAATGTAATGTACCCTGAACTACACACACACACACACACACACACACACACACACACACACTGTAATGATCCCAGGCATGAACTCCCGGTACATTATCACAGAACATTCGGTGCAGTCTAATTGTGTTCTCAATTAATAATGTCTCCGCTGAACCACTAGGTGCTGCTCTGAGACTTCACTCCTCCAGGGCTGCGTGGCAGTTAACTGTAGGATCATCACTTAGAGACACCTGCAGCTGAGAGGCTACACAGCCTCCAACGAGACTCTACAGGAACCCTGAGAGCGGGTTCGATGTGATCCAACAAGTCTCTGATTGATTGCTACAGGTAGTTCCCAGACGTAGAAGCCTAAGCCTCTTCCTGACTGCTTCTTAGAGAGTCACTACAACCTACAAACTACTACCAGAGCAGCAGCAGAGTTTATGGTTGAACACTAGTTACCTCGTTCCTGGAATCCCTGTGATGATGACTGTGTTCCTCTGCAGGTGACATGTTTTCCCCCGTTTTCCCCCCTTCTCGCTGAATTTACCCCCTGAAACATTACATCTATTCTGGAATATTACATTTTATAGTGGCTTACATAGAGACTGCCCCTCTTCACATACAGGAGGATGATGACATAACAGTAACTACATCCATCCAGCCGCTGGACTTAGTGCTGTGTGTGGTTATTGTCTTCTAGCTGTCGCCCCTGTCTCCCCATTAGTTCTAATTAGTTCAACGACAGTATGTGTGAACGCTGTGTTGGTTGATGAGCGTGTGAAATTGTTAAATTGCTGTGAGAATGTTCTAATCTTTGCGTGCTTTCATTTTTCTTCTCCACTCTGTCACCCCACTCCCAGTTTTGAGCATGCGCTTTGTTCTTTGCTTGCTTTTGAAATGAAACATTTGTCAATGACGTTCACCTCCACTTCCTGTTCAGGTTCCAACAGAACAGTAGTTTTGTCACAAAGAGGTGCGTGTGTTTAGTGCTTTACTCGGTGCACCCCGCCTGTGTGATGCACCGAAACTAGTTGAACGTTTCCTCTTGAGACACAGTGATCCACCAGAGCCCTTCCTCGTCCTGCGGCACTGGGGATATTTTATAGAGGAATGAGCACCACCTACTGGTGCTCCCACACCCCTGCAGCTCCTACATCGTAAGGTGACCCGGCCCTGTTTGGGCCGCGGAGCTGGCGAACAATAACCATTACAATCTGGAATTATCAAGAGAATCGTGTATGATCTTTATTAAATGAAGCGAGGGGGGTGATTACAGGGAAATACATTAAATGTACATATTTATAGATGTTACTGGGATATCAGAAGAGCATTGAGGTACCACTGAAAACATTAAGGCATCAGCGAGTTTCTAAGTAGTTCCTTTAAATCAGTACTACTGTGTCAGCAGTGCGATCCATACCAGCACCCTGAGGCGAAATATTCAGGTTGCATATACACGTAACGTATCCATTGGCTGTGGATTTGGCGAGGAAAAGCTTGGACGTGAGGAGCAGAATGAGGTATCTACAAGGTGGTCATGTCATTCAGAGCCAGGTCCAACTCCTCACTCAGGGCCTTGCCCTTCAGCTTCTGGGCGTAGACTTCATCTGCAGGGGTTTGGACGAGACAAAGAAAGAACGAAAGATTCATCAGCAAAAATGGAACAAAAGAAATATGAAATAAGATAAGATAGTCACTTCATTCATCCAGAAGGACATTTTGGTATTTTTACTTAAATGTAGTTTTTCAACTGAAATAAATATATTATGACGTTTTCTGAGGAGCGATGCAGGTTGTTAAAGACAAGCTTGACAGTGAAGAACAAACCTTCCAAATCATCGATGGTCTTCTCTAGCTTGGCGACAGATCTCTCCGCAAACTCGGCACGCGTTTCAGCCTGAGGAAGGAGGCAAGGAGTTGTGAATGATTTGAAAAGTCCAGGGTACGTTCCCAGTCCTGCACCGAATCGTAACCACCTTTCACGTTCTATTATAAGAAATGCGGACAACAGCAAAGTAAAAGTCTTCAAACCTCTTTCAGTTTGTCTGTTAGGACTTTGATCTCTTCTTCGTATTTGTCTTCCTTTTGTGAGTACTATAATCAAAACAAGAAATTAGTAAGCCAATAAGTAGGTCCAATAATATTCACAACACATGAAACACATTCATATTAAAACTGAATATTAATCTTTGATCATTCCTAATTGTTTATAAAAAGCATATGTTACAATAAAAGTTTGCAATGACAACATGAATAAAAATATATGAAATTAAACAGTAATAACAATAATACAAAGAATAATCCTAACAACAATAGTGATAATTCCAGTCGTACTTTCAGTTAGAACATGTGTATCATGTCTGTCACTACTGCTGTGTCAGGGTCAGCGACAGGAAGTCAGAGTGACCTGAGCAGTACTTCCTGTGCAGCACTACCACACACACACACACACACACACGACACGGTTTAGTGTGGAACAGGCTAGCACACCTTCTCAGCCTGGGCCTCCAGGGACTTCAGGTTGTTGGTGACATTCTTCAGCTCTTCTTCAAGGTCACCAGATTTCCTGAGTAACGACAAACCAATCACAATGCAGAATACCAACAGCATGAGGCAGTAACAACAAGATCAGCTCATAACGGTGTCACTGATGGTAACTGGCATCAGCAGAGCATATTCCTTACATCACACTAACATTACAGAGCCAGGCAGAGGGGATGTCTCGATGGGTCTCACTTAGTCTAGACTCTAGAGTGTGTGAGTGTGAGTGTGTGTGTGTGTGTGTGTACATCAAGGCCCTCAGACAGCAGTAAGGTAACTCACGCCTCAGCCACTTCTGCCCGCTCCTCAGAGCGCTCCAGATCTCCCTCCAGAATGACCAGTTTGCGAGCTACCTGAGT
>OMKI01023497.1:15040-29991 GCA_900302315.1 Phycis blennoides | reverse complement strand
CGGATGCGAAGTCCTCACCTTGGGTTTGGTCCGCGGTCGCAGCTGCTCCAGCTTCTTGGCGGCTGCTTCGATGGCCGCCGCGGCGCCCAGGAGCTCGTTCTCAGCGATGACAGTGGGGTCTTCAGGGTCCACCCATTCTGTACCTGAAACCAGTCAGCGTACCAGTATAAACAACCAGGTGCACCCACTCTATACCTGAAACCAGCCAGCGTACCAGTATAAACAACCAGGTGCACCCATTCTAGCCAGTCAATAACCCAGCATAATGAACGAGGACCAACCGTTCTGTACAATGAAACATACTACTAACATAATGAACCAGGTATTAAAATAAGGCATAAGGGTAAAGTATTAAGGTAAGGCATTAAGGTAAGGCAATAAGGTAAGGTACAGGTATGGTACTAAGGTAAGGTACAGGTAAGGTACAGGTAAGGTACAGGTAAGGTACAGGTAAGGTAAGGCCCAGACCTTTCATAGCCTCGGCAGCCTGGATGAGCTCCGTCACAGACCCGGCCACGCGCTTGGAGAAGACAGCCAGCTGTTGCTTCAGCTCCGGTGTGGGCTTCTGGATGATCTGGTGATTCATCACATTTAACACGTTAGACTGGAGACTGCGCTATAGAGCTATATGCATTAGACTGGAGACTGTTCTATAGAGCCATATGCATTAGACTGGAGACTGCGCTATAGAGCCATATGCATTAGACTGGAGACTGCGCTATAGAGCTATATGCATTAGACTGGAGACTGTTCTATAGAGCCATATGCATTAGACTGGAGACTGCGCTATAGAGCTATATGCATTAGACTGGAGACTGTTCTATGGATCCATGTGCATTAAACTGGAGACTGCACTATAGAGCTATATGCATTAGACTGGAGACTGTTCTATAGAGCTATATGCATGAGACTGGAGACTGTTCTATAGAGCTATATGCAGTAGACTGGAGACTGTTCTATAGAGCTCTATGCAGTAGACTGGAGACTGTTCTATAGAGCTATATGCATGAGACTGGAGACTGTTCTATAGAGCTATGTGCATGAGACTGGAGGCTCCCCAGAGCTGTAGGCCTTGGAGCATCTCCAGAGGCAGTCTCAGGACATGCCCTTTGTTGTGGGTGTCTGTGTGTGGTGCCAGCTGAAGACAGGTGCACACTGTGTGTGTGTCTCACAACAGAGCTATGCTGCGCTCAAGTTCACTCAGATGTGTTTCCGTAAAAGGCCGCGTCAGGCCACTGACTCCAGCGCCGCAGAATGTATGGAATGGCAAAACAAAATACCTCACGCACGATAACTAACGTGAATTGCACGAAACTGTCGGGTTTTTAAACGTCGACGGGACCTGCTTGTGGGGGTCTGCTCGCTGAGCCGAGCCGTTTTGGACCGGTCCCTGGAAACTCTCACTATGCAATGGAAGTGATCTACTCACAGTCCCTGTGTCTGTTAAACTAATACATGTTTATGTTATAGCATATTGCGAATCTTTATCATGTACATATTTCTAATTATTATTAAAGATGATACGTAAAGTGCTGAAAGAGTGAACAACAGTCACGACCGATGACCGAACAAACACAGAAGATGGATGACTAGAGACAATGAAATGTCAAAAGCAAATCCACAGAAAAGAAGCAGCTCAGGGAGCTGATCCCTGTTCTGATCTCCAGGACGCCATGGGAGGTCCAAAAACAAACATGCAGTTACCGCCCATCGCCAGAGAACCAAACGGAAATGAATACACAGGATAAAAACGGACAAACACGAACGGAATGGAAAAGCCTGCCGGTTTTGGGGGAGGGGCCCAAGCGCTGGTTTCAAAGTAAGAGCGCGGGGGTCTCACCACGAGCACGTGCTCCAGCAGGGCCAGGTAGCCCACGGCAGACTCCTTGCCGTAGCGCAGCGCTCGGAGCTGGACGTCCTGGTTCACCTCCGGGTGGTAGGCGGCTTGCTGCAGAGAGGGCAGCGACCAGGCAACATGTTATTGGAACGATCAACACGTCTGTATCACATGCTAACTTCTTAATGTGTGTATAAAGTGCATCCCATGCTAACTTGTTAAAGCGTGTATAAAGTGTATCAGATGCTAACTTGTTATAGCGTGTATGAAGTGCATCACATGCTAACTTGTTATAGCGTGTATTAAGTGTATCACATGCTAACGTCTCAAAGCGTGTATAAAGGGCGTCCCGGCTCACCTTGCAGGAGTGCAGCATGTCTGCGATGGCGCGCCGGCTGAGGTTAGCCGTGGCGATGACGTCCTCCTGCCGGCACGAGTTCCCAGCAGCCACCGCCTTGGCCGTTGCCATGGTGATGCCCTTGGTCATGCGGATGAACTCCTCGGGCGTGGCCGTCTTCGGCGGGGGGTCGGCGCTGTTAAACACCTGAGCAAACAGAACGCGCCGGGCGTTAACGCCGTCGTTTCCCCCTGGCCAGCTAACGGCTAGGAGCTGCAGCTGAGCGCAAGTCGCATAGAAATGCGTTGTGACGCCAAAGAGTCTTGGGAAAAGGCCACGAAAAGAACTCGAGTTTGCAGCAGAGAAATGTCAAAGATCATACAAGACACGTCACCGCGTCAAACCAAACACTTTGTGTTGACTGCCCCGTCAAGAAGAAGGCGTGGCCCGAAGAGACGTGAACTTACACACAGCTCCTGCTTGATGTGTTCGATGGTCGCCTCCAGAGCTCGCGTGCCCTTCGTGGCCTCGTCCTCCACTGCCTTCACCGTCTTCAGGAGCGACGTGACGTTGGTGACCATGACCTACGGAGTTAAGGAGCAACCTTTAAAGACTGCCGCTCACACGGAAGGAATGCGTGAAGTGAGTGCGTTACGTCGCCGAGCGCCCGTCCTCACCTTGGCGGAGTTCTTGAGCTGCAGCATGGTCGGGTCGTCGGAAGGCTTGCCGGCGGCCCCCTTGGTGGCGCTGATGAGGTCGCCGAGCGCTTTGGCCACGTCTTTGACGGCATTGATCAGGACCACCTGGGGAGACCAACAGGGGTGAGCCTCAGACTTACCGGCCAAAGACCAGTACCCAGGGGTGAGTCTCGGACTTATTGGTCAAGACCAGCGCAAGACTTTCCCCTCCATCTTGTCATGACCCGGACCCACCTGCGTCTCTGGGTCTTCAGAACCCAGACTTGCAGCTCCGAGCTTCACAACATCAGCCAACTTGGTGATGGTGAGGACCGACGACTGAGCGGCCTGGGCCAGCTTCTCCGGGCTGGATCCCGCCCCCGACACCAGGAGCTTGGTGTCTTCCACCAGCGCCTTGGCGGTCTTCAGGATGTGCTCCCTGTTGCGACAGGAGAGATGGTGCGGCCAGTTTAGGATGAGGAGATGACAGAGAACCATGACGCATCTCTGCACCTTGGTGGACATGCTGACGGAGAAATAAACTGCTAGCTTCTGTCACGACACTGGCGTCCAAAAGGTCTGAACCCTCCTTGTTTGGAGTATCATACTATGATACTATAGAAGATATCATAATAATTTACATCCAGACATTCAGGGGCCATGCATCCCAATCAATACTATCTTGACAACCAAAATATTTGCATAGTTCTCCCACAAACCTGTGGTCAGCAAACGTTTCAGAGTTCTCCCTGTTGAGGCTCCCGGCCGTAGCGAACATGATGGTGGTGTCCAGGTCAGCGATGATGCCGGAGACCGCGCTGGCTGCGGTGATGCAGGCCTGGGTGCCGCGGTTACCGGCCTGAAGGGACGCCAGGACATGGGACACCTGGAAGAGTGAGGGATAGAATACATAATGAAGCTATCTGGAAACATCTGGAAATAAACTGTAAATGAAACACATTTCATTCACATTCAGGGTTTGAAGCACTCTGTTTGAGCTAGTTAGTCAGATTTCCTTGAAATGTATCCATGTGAACTCGGATATTTCACACGTGGCTTTCCTTCTCTACTAGCATCAGTAAGTCTTCACCTTCTCGGACACTTTGCGGGCGCTCTCGATCAGCTCCTTCTTGGTGAACATGTCGTTGGGGCTACACTGAAGAGCTCCGGCCTTGGTCACCAGGCCGGTGCAGGTGAAGCCCAGCTCTCCGACTTGCTTGATGATGTGTGAACCAATCTGAGGAGTTGGGGTTGGGAGTTAAATACAGTGTTATTAGCGGTGATAATAAACAGAAACAGAGAGGCTTGTCGGCAGCTGAGCAGTCAAGTGCCAGGATTGCGTCATTCCCATTTACTTCTTCATTCTCAGCAGTGATGGCTGCATATTTAGCCTCGTGGGCCAAATCTCCAAACTCGTTGGTGATCTGGTTGGCCAGGCCTCCGAGGTCGTCGGGGTTCGTGTTGGACTTTGTCACCTGGTGAAATACGAAGAGAAACATGGTATGAGCTTACCTGGTGAAATATGAAATATGATTGTATTGGAGATGACCAGTATGACACAGCACATATGTTAGTGGTGTAAGAGCCGTAGTTAATATTTGTCTTTGTGCACTTTTAGATCTTCATCTTAGCCATTTACAGTGACAGTGATTCCTGTAACCAGCAGGATGCCGTGAAGACGAACCAGATTAACATCAGTAGATAATAATATAATATATTTTGCTGTTTGTATTTAGCACTGACATGCAATGTAATAAACAAAACCTTTCATAACCTTTCATAAGCTTTGCGTGTCGCGTTAACACACAGACACTAGGCTGAAGAGAGAAGCCTCCCCTGGTGGGGTTTCCATCGTCTCCAGCCGCTAAAGCGAATGAGGGTCAAGTTGAAGACGGAGGGTGGTCTCACCATCTCCTGCACCGTCACCGCGATGGCCTTGGCGGTTCTGACCATGGTGGTCTGATAGTCCACAAAGTTGCCCTCCGGGTCGCCCACCGCCGGGTCCTCCATCTTGTTGATGGACTGCGTGATGGAGTCCACCATGCCGCCGACTGCGCCCGCCGCGCTGGCCACCTCGGACAGCGTGGCCCCGAGGTCATCCACGGCTTCCTTCATCATCTGCACGGACTCCTCCAGAGCCTCCTGCGTGTGGGCCGCCTGGCGGAGCACAGAACAGAACGCAGGTTCCTCGGTACCGTCCGGTGTAACACGGAACCCTCAAGCCCCCGTTTCTTTTTGAGCGTTTTTTAGAGCTTTTGGCAAACTATACAGTCTGGCACCAGAACCTCACATCTGGGATTCATAAAGTAGAAGTAGCATCTAATCTTTTAAAAAAAACATCACTTGTACTTATAAACATCATTAATAAATATATCGTCGTTATCATATTTTAGCATGATAAATGATTTTGTCTGAGTTGTCGTGATGTTTGAGCTCAGTGCCAGGAGTCTGTCGAGTGTTTCTGTGCACAAACCACCACTGCAATGAAGAGCAGCAGTCTGAGCCCCCAGCCTGTGTACCTTCGGGTTGCCTCCTGCCTCCTTGGCAGTGTACAGCATCTGCAGTGCGGACTCGGCGAGGGTTTTGGTCTGGTCCAACACCGCCATTTGCTGCTGGCTGCTGAGAATCTTGGATGCCGTCCCAATAGCTGCCATTATCAGCGGCTCAAAGTATCTGGCCATCTGAGACACCTGAAGAAGACAGCGTTTTGAGGGCACTATTAATGTTGAGAAGACATCCGCGCAGTATTTAAAATAAAGCCGTTGTCTGTCACATCAAGACGTGCTCCTGTAGCGACATCGGCTCAGACTTATGTGTTGCAGACAGGGTGGGCGCGGGGGGTCGTACGGCCAGTACGGAGACGCAGGGGGGGCGGTGGGTACCTTGTGTCCCAGGTGCGAGGCCTCAGAGTGGGCCGCGATAGCCACCGGTTCAATCAGGTTGCTGATCTCATGGACAGAGGTCATCATCTGCTCCTGGAGAGCCTGCCACACCGAGACACAGATAGACATTCACTTTTCTCTGTGGGTATATGAAATATTCTCAATGGCTATTAACATGCAGCGTGTTTACCGCACCTCTTGGGAAATGTCCTCTCTGGGGCTGAGCTGCTGGCTGATGGCAGCGAGAGACGCCTGGTCCACTTCACGGATACAGCTGTTGAGGACATCAATGGCCTCATCGCACTCTCTCTGGCCGGGGGCCTTCTCCCTACACACACATGCACATGCACACGCACACGCACACACACAGGTAACCCTCCATCAGTATTAGTGGGCGACACTACGTTCTTTTGTAGGAGGGAGGAAGTATCAGAATTATTGCAGTTATTAAAAAGTTGTTTGTATATATTCAACACTAAACAAAAAAAACAAATAATGTTATTTGATCAATTCAGATGCATTTCCTGTATGCTTGATGTATACAGCATATATAAAAGCACTTTGCAGTGGCGAGTGGAATGAGGGTCAGTACCTCATGTTGGTGATGAGTTTCTTGATGGAGTCTGACACGGTTCTGGAGTGTCCAGCCAGGACAGACCACTTGGGAGGGTCTTTGGGGTTCACGGCCAGTGAGCGCGCGGTCTGGATGAGCCCTGTGGAGCTCGCGAGCATGGTTCTAGCCGCGGCTACGATGGGCTCCATGGACTCCAGACCCTGGAGATACGAGTTGTGGACATGAGCAGACCGTAGAACGGCTATAGAATAGAGCCGTTATATATATATATAACGGCTCACGCGTCAGCCTCATAACGGCTCACGCCTCAGCACTGCTGGATACTTTGCGGATTCTGAACAACTTGGAAACCACAACATTGCCGATTACTTCATTGCGATTGGTCAATGCATTGGTGATGCATTCGAGGCGCGACCGCGGTTTCCCTCGTCGGCCATCATGACTTAACAATGGACCAACGCCTTGTGGTTCAATTCTTACATAATCACGGTTCAGAGAACTGTCAACTGGCCGAGTTCAATATCAAAAGTCACTCCGTATCTCAGTGTGGTTAGCCAGCGCTAACCGGCCACACGCCGAGTGCACAGATGAAAAAGTACAGCGAGATAAAACACTTCAGCTAGCGGGTACCTCGGGGCTGATCTGAGCAGGGACGCTAGCAAACTCTGGGTTGGAGGCGAAGGCGGTCAGGTTATCCACAGCTACTATCAGCGGCCCGGTTGCCGCCTTGCACTTCTCTCTGTTCTCCGGGTTGAAGGCGCCATCCAAGGCCTGCACAGGAACACACACATTTACACTCCACACGCTAAGCTCATGTAGCACAGGCATTGAAAATCCACACGCTGGGCTAATGTAGCGCACACATTTAAACTCCACACGCTGGGCAAATGTAGCGGCTGGACACTCCAGAACATTTAAACTCCACACGTTGGGCTAATGTAGTGCACACATTTAAACTCCACATGCTGGGCTAATGTAGCGCACACATTTAAACTCCACACACTGGGCTAATGTAGCGCACACATTTAAACTCCACGCGCTAAGCTAATTAAGCATTCCAATTCTGGAAAAGGACTTTAGTGTATGACTCATGGATGTATGATTCCAGTGGCTTTAGAACATGTAATAATACACAACTCTCCAATCTTATCTGACGCAAGCACAGCCTCCGCCAGCACTGACCTTGATGGACTTGACCAGGTTGGCCGTGCTGTTCGCCACCTCTTTGGCCGACTGGACAAACTGCCTCTTGGCCACCGGGTTGGACGTCTTGGAGGAGGCCAGGCGACAGGCGTTGCACAGAGCCGAGGTGTGTTTGGCCACGATGGTCGCAGCTGAGAGGACCTGGAGGGGAGGACTTCAGCTTAGATACAGGAGGAACTACTGTACACTACAGAGCCGGGGGTTTGGTAGCACTTTCCAGGAAGGGCACAGGAATGGACGAGTTCACGCCGTAATGAATTTCATCGTTTGTGCGGGTGCCGGTCGAGGCGTGGGTGCGTGTACCTGCGACTGGGTGCAGGCGGGGTCCACCAGGTTCTGGCAGGCCATCTGAATCGACTGGTTGGCTTTGGCGAACTGGGATGGATCCACCAGGCCCTTCTGCCCCGCGGTGCTGTTGGGGTCGGACACTCCCACCAAGTAGGCAGCCTGGGGGGGGGGACAAACAGAACCGGTCACTGGACGGCTCGGACATGCTCGCCGTTAGAACGGAATAAAGTTAAAAAAGCCCCTCTCAGCTCACCTGGGCAGCTGCTTCAGTCAGGCCACACAGGGCTTTGGAACCAGAGCTGACGGAGTCCCCAAACTCTGGCAGGTTGCTGTTCTTAGCGTTGTGGGAAATGCCAGCCATGGATTCTCCCAGCACCTGGAAACGAAAAGAATACATGACAACAGCTGCTGTAGGCCTGTATCTGTGTATATGTGGATGTTTACATAGTTGTTGTATAGTTATTGTATGGTGCTTTAAATGTTGTTCATATACAGTTAAAGACTAGTGGGGCCCTGTTAAAGTGTCAGAGAAAAATTGCATTGAGAACTAAACCAAGTTAATATATTTTGTTGTTTTTGGTAGTTTTTGTACCTTGGAATTCTCCATGACTCGGTCAATGCAGTCGAAGTAGGAGAGGTCAGAGACGGCTTCTGTAGGATTCTCCAGCATCTCCCGCACAGACTGCAAGATGACACCAGCACATCTTTAATGTTGGATTATTAATCTCACTGTAGGCTTGGGGGGGTTCACAGATGGCGTGTGCCCACTAAAGGTATTGTTGATAGATAACTATTCTTTTATTTGGTGTGTCAACAGTCACTTCCTGGACGGCAGGAAGTGAGGCTGTGGCGCTCACCTCCAGCTCTCGGAGAGCGTTGTCACACTCCTTCTGGCCGGGGGCCTGCTGGGTACACATGGTGATGAGCTGGTTGATGCTGTCAGTCACCGCCCTGCAACGCCAAAGAAAGACCCGGAACGGAGTCAGAAGAAGCACATGGAATACACCGGACCGGAGTGAGTAGAAGAACAAGGAAAGAACTGGACCGGAGTTAGCAGTAGAACAAGGAAAGTACTGGACCGGAGTGAGCAGCCTGCTGTACATATTTGTTCATTGTTGAGACTTACATAGAGGTACATATTCATGTATGGCTTGTATTTCCATGTCCTTACCCATTGAAAGAGTATTTATCTATTCATGCATGACATCTATTTATATAGCATCCATCGTTACTGTAATATGAATGTTTTATACATTTCCTCAGTAAGTGAATTAGAGATCAACATGTGGTCAGCTAATGACCGGGTGTTGAGCGATGTGAGGGCTAGGGCGACAGGCTTCATGTTCTACTGGGTTCTGCTCCCAGAGGGGCCTACCGGGCCGCAGCAGCCAGCTGGTTCTTGAGGTTGGGTGAGCTGGGGTCGGTGGACAGGGCCTTGGCTGCCAGCAGGAGCTTGCTGGAGGACATGGAGATGGTCTTCAGGTTGGACACCACCTGGGTCTGGTCTTCCTTGGTCTGTCCGTGATGAGAGGAAACTCAAGCTCATCAAAGTGGAAGTTTCACTCATTATAGTGGTGATGAGAAACGTTTCGATGATGGGAAGATTTCTCCATCACTATTGGTGTTTTTACATATGGCCACCAAACACTGCTGGTGTCTGGCTGCCCATGACCTGGACCATGAAGAGCTTCTGCTCACCTGGGATGTCCCCGCCATGTCCACGCCAGCCTCTAGGAAGTTGTTAAAGTCCTCCCCGAACTTGCTGGTGGACCTGGCCAGCTCTTGCGTGGTTCCCCGTGAAGAGTGGACCAGCTCGTTGGCCGACTGGTTCAGACCGGCTGCCGCCTGGTTGAGCTGAGCTTGCACCTCCTGGAAGCTCTTCCCGCTGGAGGGGAACTAGACGAGGAGAGACGAGGACCGAGGTTCAGACAGAAGCCTTCTCGGGACTCTTCGCCAGACCGAAGGCTACCCATTGAAATGTAACACGAGGAGACTGGTGAAGGTTTCACACGAGGAATGATGAACAATTGTATGAATGTATGTTTTCCAAGATGAGCGTAATGCAGAGCAAAATGTACAGAAGCCAATACTCAGTTCAACTTGAGTAATGTTGCTTGCTCTGTATTATTCTACAGGACTATGATACCCAAGTCCTGTGTAACGTTTTTAATCAGAAATTACAACCAACTGCCAATTACAACTGTCTTTCGGTCCATTAATATAATACCATTTTGATATGGGTAATTAAAACCTTCATCATTGCTTTTGAGAAAACACATTGACTATTGCTAATTAAAATGAGTCTGAGCCTGGTGATTTTTTGCTAAAACAAGGCTGACGTGTTTGCATCGCCAGGTGGATCAAACCAAACGGTACGTACAGAATCCGCCAACAGAGTCTTGCTGGCTTCTCCTACGGCCCGGATGGCGTTGTCCACGTCTCTCTGGCCTGGGAGGCTGTTCACACATCTGTTGAGGGCCTGGGAGACAGCCTTGGCCACCTACACACACGCACGCACACGCACACACACACACACACACACACACACACACACACGTTATTCACATGACGCTTATTTACGATAAATACTCTGTTATTTGAGGACCGTTTGAAGGTCGGATCATTGCGCCAACAACGCCACGTCCCAATTTGAACAGAAAGAACCTTCACTCAAAGGCTATTCTGTCCTGTTCAATTATGCATGACCCCCCCCCCCAAGCCATTCCCTATCAGCGCCACCACACGTCCAAGGACCCGACATGACCTTCAAAGCACACAGATCAATCTGGAGAGAGAGAGCGTCACCGGACCTGGGCCAGCCTCTGTTGGCTCTCGGGGTCCCCGGGCTTGGCCACCGCCCTCTTGGTCTCCTCAATCAGGCTCCCCGACTTGTCCATCACGTCGGCGGCGCAGTTCAGCATGGCGTCGCAGGCCTGCGGGCTGCCCGCCGTGGCGCCCACGCCGCGGGCGGCGGTGGCCAGGGAGCGCAGGGCCTGGGCCACGTCTCTGGCCGCCATGCCTTCGGGGGGAGGGGGTTAAAGGTCAGAGTTAACAGGTCAACAGGAGGACAGACATGTTGCAGATATTGGTAAAGGGTGAAGGGTGACGCTTTTGTCCAAAGCGACTTACAATCAGTACATTTGTGGGGTTTGACATGTGGACAGTTGGAGGAGGGGGGGGGGGGTCAAGGGGATCGAACCGCCGAACCTACGGTTAGCGGACGACCTGCTCTGTCCACCCGCTCTACCCACTGAGCTACTGCCGCTCTCCACACTGGGATTACTGTACCAGTGCTGCATTTAAAACAGAAACCAAACCCTAAATATTTTAGATGACAACGGGATGTCGTGGCTGACGTGTCGGCCTGTGGATCGATCCCGGTAAAAAAAATCTTGACTAAAATGAACAACGTTTAGACGTTAAGACAATAAGATGAGATTGCCTTTTATGGGTTACACACTTCCTGGCAGTTTTGGGTTACCCGGTAGCATCAATCAAGCATTCCCTCCACACCCCTAGCCCCACGGTCTATTTGTAGCGAGTGGAGACAGCCAAAGCCTGGACAGCAATATCGCCCCAGAAGTCAAGCCAGACGGGGCTCCCGTCTTGGTGACAGTGGGCGGGGCCTAGCTCATGCTCAGCTGGTTTCCCCTGAAGCAGAAGACGCTGGACGACGCTGGGCGACGTTAACAGATGTGTACCTGTGTAGTTCTCGTGACCTTGGGTGGCTTCACTCAGGAGCTGGGCGATAGCAGAGCTCACAGACTTTGTGCTGGTCACCAGGTCCTGGGAGCACTTCTCCAGCTGCACACCCACCAGGACAACATCAGAATCAGAATCAGAATCAGAATCAGCTTTATTCGCATTAAGTATGTTCACAAACATACAAGGAATTTGACTCCGGTTTTTCCATGCTCTCAATGTACAGACACGGACTAAACATACAGCTCAAACAAGACAATGAGCTAAACATAAACATTAACTACTATAAAATAAACGATAAAACAAACAGGTAAAACAAACATTTATCTACTATATACAAATGTAGATGCATATAAAAAGTATATATATATACATACATATAAAAACAACAGCAATTAAATTAAAGCAACATCAGTACATTATGTTATATTATATTCCAGGTACTGGTTACAGACAGCATCAGGACATCTGTACCCTCAGTGGGGTAAAGCTAATGTACATGTATTTCGATCAGTGAGAGGTTGGTAGATGTGAAGACTACCCCCGGTGGGCGTATCACACGATACAGTAAAGTACACAGAGTGCACGGGTCCTCACCGTCTCTCCAGGCAGAGGCTTGAGTCGCCCGGCGCCGGCGGAGGCCTTGGCCTCCTGCATGTCGCGCTCCAAGCCTCGGATCACAGACAAGGCGTTGTCTATCTCCAGAGGGCCACACGCCTCCTGGGCCTGCCCGGGGGTGCACACACACCGTACATATCATTACATTCACATTTATACACATGTACAAACACGCGGACCGACCCACAAACCACACGCAGACAGGAACAACGCGAGAAAAAAAAGGAAACGGGAAAATGAGAGGGAAACGCTGTGGGGAAGGGTTTCAGTTCCAGTCCCATTTACTGGTGAAGTATCACTATGAACATGTCATGTTACATTCACATATACTTTATATATATTATATATATCAGCTGCTGCTGCTGCTGCCAGCCTCACCTTCTGGGAGGCGGTGCGCAGTTCAGCCAGAGCGCTGGCCAGGTTCTTGGCACACTGGCTGAGCTGCATTGCAGACGCCTGCTCCCCAATGGTGGGCACGGTGGCCTTGGCAGACGTGGCCATCTTGGCTCCGGGCTGCGAGGAGAGAGGAGAGAGGACAGAGGAGAGAGGAGAGAGGAGGGAGGAGGGAGGAGGGTCTTTACACACAGCCCTCGTTTCACCGTACACAGCATGCAGAGACAGTGCTGCTGTTTTGGATTGACAAGCCTGCATTTAAACCATCAGTGAAAGTAAGCTTTACGAAAAGCTAGACTTATATTTAGTTTCATTGATTAACTTCACGACGACCATAAGGTCCTGTTGTTCTTGTGAGCCAGGCGTGTGCTTGAGTCATGGGGGACGTACCTGAAGGAAGTTCTGGCTGGCCCCGATCAGAGCCAGCTGGGCGCTGGGGCTGTCGGGCTGGGACTGGCTGCCCCTCACACCCTGCACCAGCTGGGGGATCTGTTCAGCCACCACCTGACGTCCCAAAGATACACTATTACAACAATACACTAATACTGCCTTTATATGAATAGAGATAGACATGCTGCTCTTTAACATACACATGGATAAGATATAGACATGTACACATGTAAACAATATATAGAAATAAATGCTGCCCTCATCTTTAAGATCCAATCAGGTAACTATTTAAAAAGCACGTCATAATTGCAACCCAATCAATGGCATCACTCTGGGTATGAACACACACACACACACACACACACACACACACACACACACACACACACACACACACACACAAGACAACGCCCACATGTCGTAGTGGAACAACAGAAGAAGGCAGAGAGAGCGCCAGAAGAAGGGAGGGGTCACCTTGCAGCTCTGGACGAGCTGCTGCTGGGAGGCTGCGTTCCTATTGGACGAGGCGGCGTGCTGGGCCGCCGCGATGGTCTGCGTTGCCGCGGCAGCAGCCTGCTTGGCGGCGTTCTGGGGAGGAGCATAGACATAACGCGGCGACGTCAGGTCAGCGGTCACAGCGCCACGGCCACGCCAGGAGGGCGATCCGGGGGGCCGACGCAGAGCGGCGCTCCCAGGCTGAGTGCGTGCGCGCGGGTGTGGTCCGGTCCGGCGGGAGGTTCCTGATCCAGCGAGTGACTCACGGACCCCGCCGCGCATCGGCGGCCCACCGCCCCCGCGGCGGCGCGCTCCCTGAGCGCGTGTGTGCGAGTGTGCGTCTGTCCCGTACCTCCAGCTTGTTGACCAGACGCTTCTTGATGGCGTTCTGGGCGGCGGCGTTGGTGGCGATGCGCAGGCCTTCGGCCGCCTCCCGCAGCTTCTGCTGCTGCTCCTCGCTGTCGGGGTGGGCGGCGGCCCCCTGAGGGTCACACCAGGGGAACATGAGCGGGAGCTCCGCCCACAGCTGGGACGGGTCTGGTCGACGCCAGCACACCCTGCAGTTCTCCTTTTGGTTTGGTTCTGCTCTCTAAATGTCTCTTTTTTTTACTTTAAAAGCCTGCTCTGTTCAATGTTTTCATTTGCACCACTGTGTGAATGTGAACAATATAATATCATCATCTATAGAGTATTCATCATGACATTTTATTGTAGCGTGCTGACCTTAGCAGCCTCCACCATCTTTGCGGTGGCATCAGCCAATAGCTTGGCAGCTGAGAGCAGCTTGCGTGAGTTCTCCAGATCCGTCTCCCCTTCGGCGTCCATCTTGATGGCGTTCACCAGGTCCGACGTAGCCTGGGCCAGGATGCGCGCCTGGCGCACCATCTCACCTGGGGAGGAGACAAAATGGACGCATGAACACATCCCAACGAATGTCATTCTGTACACGAACGTTCCGATATACGCGATACGATATTCCTGTCAGGGTAGGGTCAGGCTAATGCTAACCCCACAGAGATTAGTCTGAGGTTAGTCCAGGTTAGGCTAAGGCCAACCCCATAGAGGCTAGGCTCAGGTTGGTCCAGGTCAGGGGCTCACCGGCGTCCCCCATGGAGCTGAAGATGTTCTCGGTGACGTCCAGGATGCGGTCGGTGGCCTCCCCGTGGCGCCCGATGGGCCGCGCCCCGCTGGCGTACTGCTTGATGTGCAGCAGGAGCTCGTTCAGGGCGTGCGTGACGCCGGTGGCCGCGGCGCCCACCTGCTTGAGAAGACCCTCGTCTCCGGTGGCCCCCTGGGACGCCTCCACGCAGCCCTCCACCGACTTGGCCACCAGCTTCCCCGCCTCGATCAGCTGCTCCTGGCACACCGGGGAGCTGATCGTCGGGGCGACCACCTGGGGGAGCAGCGGGGGGGGGGGGGGGCGGGAGGGGGGGGGGGGGGGGGGGGGGGGGGGGGGGGGGGGGGCAGATGGAGAGGTGTTGTACAGGAGAATGCTGGGGGGAGGGTCGAACCCTTTGGGACAGTGTGGGTGTGTGGGGGGATGGGGGTGTTGGAG
>OMKI01023496.1:16476-29666 GCA_900302315.1 Phycis blennoides | reverse complement strand
AAGCGTTGAAGGAAATGGGTGCAGCGCCGGCCCTAATGTGATGGGATATCCTGCAGCCCGCCTGCCTGCTAACCCCCTCGTCCTCACATGGTGTACGCACGCATGCACACACACACACACACACACACACACACACACACACACACACACACACACACACACACACACACACACACAGACGGTGGAGATGAAGGACATAGATTCAACTGCACACACACACACACACACACACACAGATGGGCACACACTCACACTCTCGGAGGGCGCGGGCGGTCAGTGGCACTGGCAGGGGCCCACGTCACACGTACTCACGCAACCTGTGGAGAGATGCTGCAGGCAGCAGGGCACAGGAACCAACGGACACACACGTCTGTTGGGTGACTCACACACGCAGAGAGCCACGGCGGGTTACACACAAAACGAGACGCTGTGGAAGACAAATGAAGACACATGAAGACACATGAAGACACATGAAGACATATGAAGACAAATGAAGACACATGAAGACACATGAAGACATATGAAGACACATGAAGACACATGAAGACACATGAAGACACATGAAGACACATGAAGACACATGAAGACACATGAAGACACATGAAGACACATGAAGACATGTGAAGACACATGAAGACACATGAAGACACATGAAGACATATGAAGACATGTGAAGGCACATGAGAACCAGAGCAGAGGGGAAGGGGCTCAGTGAGCACCACAACGTTAGTCCAATGCTACCAGAGCATGTGGTTCTCCTCACAGAACGACAAGAAAGAGCCATCATGCCCCTTTGTGCATTCTCACACTTTGCTGCCAAAAGAATGAGATTTGATGAGAAGCTTAATGTTTATGAACAAAAGCCCAGGAACACAAACCTCACTGATGCCTCGTCGCTCTGTGAGGTCGCAGCAGCAAGGGGCGCTGCCCTCGTCAAAAGAGCGCTTGTTTTAGTCGCCATTATGTGCCATTATGTGCTCTTGTTCCTCTCTGTCAGGAACAGTTGGTGGTGTTGTGGTCTTCTCAGGGTAAACGGTGTGGCAGGAGTCAGACTCACCCACCCCTGGAACATCAAAGCAAGGCCACATTGGAACTTCAAGCGCATTTTGGCATTGCTCTCTGAGCTCGAGATCCAGTAATTATAGCTTACACAAGACATCAACATTATTACTCCTCAGACCACAGTATAATAACACCACAAAGCTCTTCAAAGAAACATCTTGCATTTCAAGGGGAAAATAGAAATCCATGTGTATGGATCAGCATGATTTGAAAGCAACTGAACTTTGAAATATTGATATTAGACCAGCATGTATTTTCTTGCTGCCAGCATTATTTTCGTTTTTGATCAGCAAATAGCAGTAGCATTATCTATTTGCGTGGGTGGAGGTGAATGGTGACTGACTATAACCTATGCAAAAATAATTTAGGCAGGAGTCAAATCGAAGATGTCAATCAATTGCTCGGCTTGAACTTCACTGACTCCACTGAGTCGTCACATTGTTTTGTGTCTCAATGCTGCCCTCTAGTGTACTATGTTTAGGAAGTAGTATTTACCGTGTTAATAGTATACAATGAATAATCTTCACACACACACACACACACACACACACACACACACACACACGACTATGGTTTTTCCATATCATTTCCCTTTGTGAGCCCATGAACTGGTAGTGCATATCATTGACGCTGCCAAGGCCAGCCTCTGTTCCCTCTGTCTTTATGACACTGCATGATTTGACAATGTATGATTTGTAACATTCATATGAATGTAGGTTTCAAACTAAACTGTAAAATGCTTCTTAGTTTGAATGATACATATTAGTTTTTTGGGATAACTAGTTTCAAGTTTCAAGTCGTTTATTATCAAATGTGCAGCATCGCTTATAGTCATACTGTACAGTGAAATGTACCAGGCCTGTTCCAACGTGGAAGGAAAATCTAAGAAAAAATACAATACAATAAAGTACAATAAAATAAGGGCATCACGGAATGAATGCAGTTTTATGATAAATGTTTTGCATTATATTCTTTGGTAAAAATAATAACAGCCTGGCGTTGTGTCCCTCTTTCGGATGTGTTGCCAGGCAGTAACACTGCCAGTTCGATTCCCACTGTTCAGAACACGCAACAGCATCCACCCCAGCTCATCTATTATGTTAATAAATATTTAATAGACCTCTTTCTGGGATTACGTTTTTATTACTTCATTTGATGACTTTGTTGGGACCATCCTTTGATTAAAAAAAGACGGTGAGAATTGGACCGTCCTTCATGGCTGCTCCAATGCCTTGCTCTACCAGCTGAGTCAGACACGACCGAACATTACAGAGGGAAACCACATGATGTGATGTTCTTTTTTTAAACTAAGTACATAATCACGATCAGTTAATTAATCGATCAGTAATCGAATAAAGTAATTCAAAAAATGAATCAAAACCTTTGAATCTACTTTTGCATTAACCTGACATAGGCCTAAACGATTCGCTGGCTGCTTTTTAGTGTAGAGACAGTGGGAATCAAACCAATGACCGTGGCAGTGTTCATGCTATGGCCTACTATCTGAGCTAGATAGAAAAGCCATCGGAAATATGGAAAATACAAATAACTTTTGTCCAATCAGAGCAAGAGTTAGGCGTTACCAATCCGTAACCTATCGTTATCCTTACAATAACGATCGGTATCCACAGACAATGATGTGAACAGATGTTCACAGATGTGAATACCAAATCATGTATCGGTAAGAAACAGGATTCATCTTTGTTTCTATTTACCTATTTTGTATCTTTTCATAATTTAACCTCTGAAAAGACTATTTAAAGTCTAACTGTATTCAAAGCCTTTAACTGAGACATTTAACACAAGATCTTGTGAAATGGATGTTTACATTTGAACAGATGGAATCTCTCCCTCTCTCTCTCTCCCTCTCTCTCTCTCTCTCTCTCTCTCTCTCTCTCTCTCTCTCTCTCTCTCTCTCTCTCTCTCTCTCTCTCACTGTCTGTGTGGGTGGTTGGTTGCATCTGAGTGCAAACGTATGTATGCGCAATGCTCCAGCACAGAGCCACACAAGTGCAGAAATACATTGTGTGGGTATTGAAAGGGCATAGACCCCTGTGTATGTCAATATTGAAAAGCAATGCAATATTTAGTTCAGTTATACTACACGCATGAGCTGAATCTTTAATAACATTGTGACCTACTTCCCGATGAGGAAAAGTCAACGTTGTCACCATCACTGGCAGCCAGCTGCCATGGAAGAGGACGTCCTCAGCATTCACTAATGTCACTGACATGTCAGCCATTTTAATTATTCATGGGTAGACTGTCTGAGCCATTTATCTCTACAGCCTTTAATTGAGCTTGAAATGTCCTCCTCCCAACTTGCACTCTTTTTGTTTCCCATTACGGGGAAGGGCAAGCAGAATGTCACATGTTGGTCCGCAGTGTGGATGAGGAGGCTTGGGTCCCACTTCACTCCAGAGCCACTTGTAGCAAACTCCCGGTCAGAGGGGCTTATTGAGAAACGCATGGCATATAACCGTCAGGCTTTAGTCTGAACACTGCATTCATGCCAGATGGACTGTGCATACACAGAGCCCTGTGTGAATGTATGTAAACGTAGATATGTGCACTGAATTAGAATATATGCATGCAGAATATGCGTTATTTCAGTGAATGCTTTCTGTCAGGTTTCATGTCAATTTCCCTGTTTTTCTTCCTTTCTCTCTCTCTTTCTCTATTTTGTTCTCTTCCACACACTGCTGGATAGGGACATCTTGTGGCCATATTTTGAACTTCATTTTCACGTATTTAATAATTAATTTAATAGCCTACTTTTAGTATATATTTCATTATTTTTACTTTTAATTTATATTTTTACTATATAGGCTACTGTGAAATACATTGATACCATATAATCGTACCATAATTCAAGAGCAAAAACACTATAAAACGAGGACATGCAAAATTAAAGAGAGACAATTTGTTTTGATTATGATATCTCTATAGTAGGCTGTGAACGCTATGATGTATTTCATAATTATATTCCATAATAGTGGATGAAGGGTAGTTTCATACATAGTTGTGTAGTCTACTTTACGGTAAATGTTCAAATGCTGTTTTGCTTTTCCAGAAAGTCTGGTAATAAATATAGTAATATAATATAGGTATATGATACATTCAGGAAATAAGACATAAGTCATGAAGGGTAGAGGCTTTCTTCAGATTCTCCAGAGGGACAAACACCTGTGCATTCAGGGACTGAGACACTGTTTTGTGTGCTGTCCTGAGGCCAGTTAAGGAAATACAATAAAACTAGTGTACACAGCTTTTCTTCAGCGTTGTGGAGTGCACTGGATTGCTGTTTTATATATAGCCATTACATGCCTCACATTCATCATTTACACACGCACACGCGCACACGCACACACACACACACACACACGAGAACGAACGAACACAATATTGTATTATGTATTTTATGTTTGAGGCTTCACCAACCGCAAATCGTCGTTAAGTATATCTTTCTGCAATAGACCACGAGGCTCAACGACGACGACACGACTCACTTTGTAAACTAGTCAAACTGAACCATCATGTGTCAGCGTTGTGCAACTACAACGACCATGATGCATTGCTCCTAAATAGGAATCAGTCCCAGCTTTGTGCAACTACAACGACCATGGTGCATTGCACCTAAACAGGCATCATCGTGACACATCTACAACATTGAAAGCTTCCTCACACAGGAGCCCATCCATTTCATAACATTAGAGCCTTCTTTTGGTTTGCGTTTTACGTGAGGGGCTTTGGTCATGTGTCCAAGCAAGCACAGTGTGTCCGTCACTGAATGACACGAGTCACGCTTGAACATTTTTGGCTAGCTTCTAACCTTGGCTAGGAAACTGCTCGGCGTGCCCCCAGTAGTGGTGTGCTAAAGCTAGCTTATCGCACGTAAATAAGACAGTGAGCCCTCGTTGTTAAAAGTTCACGTTACAGGGCTGCTCAACAACATCGCCGGGTGAGTAGCTAGTATTCGTTTTGGTTGAACATGTGCTGAGGTTCCGTGTTTCGGTGGGGTGATGCTGTGCTGGCTGGGCACACTTGACAGCTAGCTATGTTGAAGTTAGCTTCCTCGTACAGGATTTAGTTTGTAGAGTGTTTGTATGCGACTACCGATAGGCTGTTAGTTTGGCTATATATATATATATTTATGTGTGTATATATATGTGCCTTGTGTGGAGATCCTATCATACTGTTGATCTCTGGCTGGTGTTATAACCGTCGTCCCCTCGGCAGTACGGGGGAATGTTGCCTGATCACGTGAGACGCAGCAGGGAAGTGAGGAGTCTTCACTCCATTGATTCAAACACGAGTTGTGTGCAACCTGAAGTCATATGCAACTTATTACCTGTAGTGCCATAAGGTATTGTGATGCACGGCGCACGTACGTCTTCCTGAGATGGCTTTTAGTTAGTCCTGTTCTGCTCCCAACTGACGGAAGGATGGCCAACTAACTTTGGGTAATAATCAGCCTACTGTTTGTACAAGGTGCTGTTAATTAGAATCACGGATATTGTATAAATATGTATATTTACATATATACACATACTTTTTTTGTCGGCTCTTATTCCTCGAACTTTTAATTTTCGTGCACTGGGTCTTTAAGAGTCATAACGGGCTGTTTGGCTTGGCCAACGCTGATTGATATCATAGACCTTTGTCATGGGAAAAGGAAACATGCGCTCTATTACCTGTAAAGTATAGCTCTGATGTTGGTCATTCAGTGCCACTGGGTTCACGAATGTATCCCTAATGGAATAAGCTAGTTGAAACAACAACATTGATTCGAAATGCTGTCTAAACAGATGTGGAGCATGATAGGTAGGCGATATACTGTTGAATGTTAGTATTTGATATGCTATTTCATTTCCCCTGTTGATATCATTTCTTCAAGACTGGCTGTTTACACTGAACATTTTCCTCCTCTTTGCATTACTTCCTCTTTGATTCATATTTTCTTCCTCTTTGGTTTACTTTAGTTCACTTCCAGGTTCCATTCAAAGATGACTTTGTCATTACCCTGGTTTTGCACATACGTCACCTAGACCTGGGAAGAGAGTATTAATACTGCGCTAGGCAGCACCGTACATGGTGGGGGTGAAACGGAAGAGCCATGAACCTCCACCAAGTCCTCACAGGGGCAGTCAATCCAGGGGACAACTGCTTCTCTGTGGGCAGCGTCTCCAACGTGCCGTTCACGGTAAGGGACTGACACAGCCTTGGGGTGAACTTGCTTGTAGCGCTTTTAGAAATACATTGATACTCCATGTTTTAAGACCTTTGTAGACCGCAATGACCCTGTTCCTGTTTTCATAACATTGACATGATTCAATGGTCATATTGTTAATGATGCATACATCTGGGATCCAGATAGCTTCATTTTCTGGCAGATTCAGTTATCAAGTCTAGCCAGCTTGCTTTACCCTAGCCATGCAGAAAACCCTCCCACTTTTTAAAAAGCTATGTCCCGCCACAACCGACTGAGTGCAACCTTACAGAGTGACTTTGGTTCTGAATATGATCCATGTCCCAGGGAGATTCTCACAGGGCTGACGGATCTGCAGAACTTTTGTCCTAGAACCATCTGTGCCTCTCCTTGAAAGAGACAGCCTATAAACCACCAGCCGGTAGATAATGAGTACATTGCAGCTCAAGTGCACGGCGCTCCATGAGAACCACCACAGAATTCCAATCTGGATGGGATTCCCGGCCCGGAGGTGACCGCCTCCCCGCTGGCGGGACCCTCGCGGTGGCGTGGTGCTGTGGTGCTGTGGTGCTGTGGTGCTGTGGCCAGGTGTGCTGTTGCACAGCTGTCCTTGTGGCCCCTGTCTGAGTGCCCGCCCCCCTGACCTGCCCCTCTGTCTTGTGACAGGCCTACGCCTCCGGCTGTGACGTGGTGATCTTGGGGAGTGACTTTGAACGACTGCAGATCATCCCTGGGGCGAAGCATGGGAACATCCAAGTGGGCTGCGTGGACTGCTCCCTGGACGGAGGCCGGGTAGGACACCTCCCCACCGCCACCACTGGACAACTACCGAGAATGGACACTGACCTGCAACATGCATGCTGTTATTTTAATCAACTTTTTAGACAAATGTCTACAAACACACCTTTTAGATATGGACAGTGTCATCATTTAAAAATGTGACGCGTGTGTAGATTTGTGAGTAAGCTACGTCAACACGATGTTGACAAGCAGGAGTCAATGCAAAACCTTTGTCAGGGTTCAGATGCATCTCCGTAGCTCGAAGGAGAAGCTTTAGCCAAAGAAAGGCGAATTGAGTGGAATAGAAGCCATTTATATCTACTGGTATGATAACAGGTCTTGTTATTGTCATGAGTTAGGACGGAGAAACTGAATGCTGTTTGACTATGTATCATAACATGCGGTGAGCAATGTGTGTGTGTGTGTGCGTGTGCGTGTGCGTGCGTGCGTGCGTGCGTGGCCTTTTTGGACGTGTTTGTGTGTAACACGCTCCATTCATCATCCCAGACAGGTGACATTATTTACCTCATTAGGTACACGGCTTGTATTGCTCAAGGTCCCGCACTTCAACACCGCCGTTCGTTTCACTGGCCGCTGGGTTCTCATCGTGTGGGGCTCAGGGTGTCCGGGCCCCTGGGTTCTCATCGTGTGGGGCTCAGGGTGTCCGGGCCGCTGGGTTCTCATCGTGTGGGGCTCAGGGTGTCCGGGCCGCTGGGTTCTCATCGTGTGGGGCTCAGGGTGTCCGGGCCGCTGGGTTCTCATCGTGTGGGGCTCAGGGTGTCCGGGCCGCTGGGTTGTTGTCGCCGTGGGACTGGAAGTTGTTTCTCCTCTTCCTCATAAATCCTTTGTACGTTTCCCACACGCTGATGATCGCCCCCCCTGGTCTTCCTGTGTGTGCTGTGTCTCCGGCGGTAACAGGTCGCGGCGTCGTACGGCGCCATGGTGTGCGTGTTCGAGCCCGTGGGGCGTCCGGATCCCAAGGCCTCCACACCGGCGGTGAGCAGCTCGGGATCACACGGAACATTCTGCAGCAAAACCTCGGCCGACAAAGTCCGCGTCTGTTGTGTTTCTGTTGGGCTTTACCCACAAACCTCGGTGCCAGAAGAAATGGAGCAAGTGAACAAAAAGTACTTGTATGTGCAGAGGTGTCCTCTGTGCGTGGGACTGGTGCCGTGTGGTGGAACAGCTACACCACTTCATTTCCACTTCACTTCAAGTGCTTTTCAAATCGTTCCTCCCTTCCTTTTATATTACCGGAATTGGTTAACTGTTTTTGCATATTTAAATGTACAACATTGGTACAGACTTCCATCTTACTATTCATCTGACGACATAAATGTTTGTGCTGTCTCTTCAACATTTTTTTTATTTTGCATACATTTGTCTACAGAAGTTGGACTTCCAGTGGCAGAAGAGTGGCCAAATAGTTCTCCAGGCAGTAGTGAGGAACCTGGCATGGCACCCCTCAGGTACGGTACAGTACGGTACAGTCCGGTACAGTACAGTCCGGTACGGTATGGTACAGTCCGGTACAGTACGGTACAGTCCCACTGCGTCCGTTCCTCACTGCAAACAGCGGCTGAGACCCAGCTGGTACCAGACCCGTCCTCATGCCTTGTGCTCTCTCCCAGGTCGGTACCTGCTGACGGGCTCCAGCAGCCTCCAGCTGTGGTCCAGCGGTGCCGGGCCAGGTGTGGGCCAGGAGGCGCTGACCGTGGAGCGCCCTGGCTCTCCGTGGAGGTGCATCTGGCACAGCAGGTGAGGGCCGTCAGGTGGTTCCTCTGCCGTCTTCTCCTGACTGGTTTTTACTGTTCTGATTTGTTCTGATTTCCGTGTTGCCTTTTTATTCTGTTCTGCTCTATAAAGGAATAGTGAATGATGAGTTATTAAATACCTCCCATTCTCAATGGGAGGTAACAAGGTTTGGCCTGCTGTTTTCAGAGTTGTCAACGTTCATGTCTTGTTTTCCTCGCTGTAGGACAGCGTCTCCTGTCAACCTGATCAAATTCTCTCCTGATGGAGAATTCTTTGCCACAGCTGGACTGGTAGGCTGTCTCCATCATTCATCTCCCTGGAGTTACATGTCAATTGCTTTTAGCCACAATAACATCATCATTTAAAGATTCTGCTGTAAAGTCATCATCACTGAGGTGTCCCATTTGAATATCCAGCGCTACACATTAAAATCCCATTCAGTATTTGCATAGAATTTGCCCGTTAACCGTCCAAGCTGTTCCGAGTGTCTCACAGGTGCTCCCCCCCTCTGTGTCCTCCATGCAGGATGACTGCCTGGTGAAGGTGTGGTACAGTGCCATTAAGTGGCAGTCAGAGATGTCCGACCTGTTCACACCGCCGGAGACTGGCTCGGCCCAGGGAGAGCTGGCCTTCTCCTTCATCTACCTGGCCCATCCACGCTCCGTCACAGGGTTCTCCTGGAGGCAGACCAGCAAGTACATGCCCCGGTAAGAGCTCCAGTCGGTTCCCTGGGCGTGGTACAGCCTGGGCCGTGCACACAGCATGAGTCTTCAGAGGTTTAAACAAACAAACCAAAAGGAAGTTTAAAACGCAAATTCATTTGAGTTTTAGCTAGACTCAAATGAAGCTAGACTTCTGCAGGCAGCACTCAACTATGTTATTCTTAGGCATTATTATTATTATTATTATTATTATTATTATTATTCCTTTCTTGGATTATTAATCTCTAAAAACTTTGACACCTATCTCCTCACAGTTTTTCACCTAGAGACTCATCTTTAAAATATTTAACATTTTCATTGTTGCCGTTTCTGTGAGATTACTCAGACCTACAACTCCTGTATGCAGGAGTTACAGTACAACCTTTTCATTGTGTGATCTAAACTCGATGAACAAGTTGTGAAATAATAATAAGTTGCTACCACGCATGATGTAACTTATTATTATCGCATTATTATCACTTATTAATTCTAATTATCAAACTACAATGGTTGCGTGGTACAACTGGGACAACTTTGTATAGTACTAATATTACTACTTATCATACCAATACTACTATGTATAGTACTAATACTACTACTTATCAGACCAATACTACTATGTATAGTACTAATACTACTACTTACAATACCTATACTACTATATATAGTACTAATACTACTACTTATCAGACCAATACTACTATGTATAGTACTAATACTACTACTTATCAGACCAATACTACTATGTATAGTACTAATACTACTACTTATCAGACCAATACTACTATGTATAGTACTAATACTACTACTTACCAGACCAATACTACTATGTATAGTACTAATACTACTACTTACCAGACCAATACTACTATGTATAGTACTTCTACTACTACTTATCAGACCAATACTACTATGTATAGTACTAACACTACTACTTACCATACCAATACTACTATGTATAGTACTAACACTACTACTTACCATACCAATACTACTATGTATAGTACTAATACTACTACTTACCATACCAATACTACTATGTATAGTACTAATACTACTACTTACCAGACCAATACTACTATGTATAGTACTAACACTACTACTTACCAGACCAATACTACTATGTATAGTACTAATACTACTACTTACCAGACCAATACTACTATGTATGTTGTGTGGATTACTGAACCCACACAACTGGTTAGTTCCTCTCATGCAGGAAGTGAAGGAACTAACAATACCTCCATATATCACTATAATATAATAGAGATGTATTCTAATAAATACATCTGTCCTCCGTTTAGCCCCACCCCTGTGGTTATACATAGATTTGTGTTATTTTGAAAACGCATTGATTGATTGTCTTTAATTAAACTACGACGGTTGGGTATGTATTGTTCTATTAGCATATTTCATAAGCTTTTATGTTTTGCACTCTGTGTTGAAGTGCATGCTGTAGTATGCATATTAAAGCTAATTTATACAGAGCGCTGACGTCTGAAATGTTTTTATTTGGGCTGTCACCAAGGGTACTTTAACATTTGCAGGAAATTAAAGGGTTTTATGAGCAGTTCATGCTAAATAGGTTAGTCACATCCAGATATATCCCCAGCTGTAATATCCTGGTCTGACCTGAAATTGTCCTCTGACTCAAAGGATAATGTGATGCTATTCTAATGTGATAAGCCTCTAGCATAGACATACAGGAAATGTAGTCTAGAAACGTTAATGGGTTAAGGGTTATGGAAGGTTGCCTCTGACATGTGCAATTTAGGCTATAGTGAATATTTAACTGACACACACCATTCTCTTCTATATGTATGGGAATGTAGGAGACATTTTTGTCTGACCTTCAGAAAGGCCTGCTATGATGCATCATTGGATAATCCTAGATGTATAATTGTGGGTTTGTCATAGTTTTCTGTTTTCACGTGAAGAGAATTCAAACACCCTATCGTACTGTCTAGTGTACTGGAATTAAACCAAACTCCTCATTCATCCGCCATTCTTATGCTCAATCTTTCCTCGTCGTTGCTGGAAAATGATAACGTCATTGTCAGCATCCTTACGTCACACAGTCATGCTTGTGTCCCCAAACCCCCTCACCATGGAGTACTCATGTGTCTGTGTGTCTGTGTCTGTGTGTCCGTGTGTCTGTGTGTCTGTGTGTCTGTGTGTCTGTGTGTCTGTGTCCGTGTGTCCGTGTGTCTGTGTCTGTGTGTTCATGTGTCTGTGTGTCTGTGTGTCTGTGTCCGTGTGTCCGTGTGTCCGTGTGTCCGTGTGTCCGTGTGTCCGTGTGTGTCTCTGTGTCCGTGTGTCCGTGTGTGTCTGTGTGTCCGTGTGTCCGTGTGTCTGTGTGTCCGTGTGTCCGTGTGTCTGTGTCCGTGTGTCCGTGTGTCTGTGTCTGTGTGTTCATGTGTCTGTGTGTCCGTGTGTCTGTGTCTGTGTGTCCGTGTGTCTGTGTCTGTTCGTGTGTCTGTGTGTCCGTGTCTGTGTCTGTGTGTCCGTGTGTCCGTGTCTGTGTGTCTGTGTGTCTGTGTCTGTGTGTGTGTGTGTGTGTGTGTGTGTGTGTGTGTGTGTGTGTGCGCGTGAGTGGGTGTGGGTGTGTGTGGGTGTGTGTGGGTGTGGGTGGGTGGGTGTGAGAGAGTGTGAGTGTGAGAGTGAGGGAGTGTGTGTGTGTGTGGGTGTGTTTGTGTGGGTGTGTTTGTGTGTGTGTGTGTGTGTGTGTGTGTGTGTGTGTGTGTGTGTGTGTGTGTGTGTGTGTGTGTGTGTGTGTGTGTGTGTGTGTGTGTGTGTGCGTGTGTGTGTTCATGTGTGCGTGTGTCTGTGTGTGTGTGCGTGCGTGTGTGTGTGTGTGTGCGTGTGTCTGTGTGTGTGCGTGTGTGTGTGTCTGTGTGTGTGTGTGTGTGTGTGTGTGTGTGTGTGTCTGTGTGTGTGTGTGTGTGTGTCTGTGTGTCTGTGTGTCCGTGTGTCTGTGTCTGTGTGTCTGTGTCCGTGTGTCTGTGTCTGTGTGTCCGTGTGTCTGTGTGTCTGTGTGTCCGTGTGTCTGTGTCTGTGTCTGTGTGTTTGTGTGTCTGTGTGTCCGTGTGTCTGTGTCTGTGTGTCCGTGTGTCTGTGTCTGTGTGTCCGTGTGTCTGTGTCTGTGTCTGTGTCTGTGTCTGTGTGTCTGTGTCCGTGTGTCCGTGTGTCCGTGTGTCCGTGTGTCCGTGTGTCCGTGTGTGTCTCTGTGTCCGTGTGTCCGTGTGTGTCTCTGTGTGTCTGTGTGTGTCTGTGTGTGTGTGTGTGTGTCTGTGTGTGTTTGTGTGTGTGTGTGTGTGTGTGTGTGTCTGTGTGCGTGTGTGTCTGTGTCGTGTGTCCGTGTGTCCGTGTGTCTGTGTCCGTGTGTGTGTCCGTGTGTGCGTGTGTCCGTGTGTGTGCATGTGTGTGTGTCTGCGTGCGTGCGAGTATGTGTGTCTGTGTGCATGTGCGTGTGTGTCTGCGTGCATGTGCGTGCGTGTGTGTGTGTGTGTGCATGTGCGTGCGTGTGTGTGTGTGTGTGTGCATGTGCGTGCATGTGTGTGTGTGTGTGCGTGCACGAGAGCCACTCCGATTACACATCCCAAAGAGAAGCAATCCCACCAGCTCCACTTCCTTCCCGGTGAAGAGGGCGTTCGAGCATCATTAGTAACGGAACACCATCGGCG
>OMKI01023492.1:0-15505 GCA_900302315.1 Phycis blennoides | reverse complement strand
GACAAATGTACAACAATAGAAAAAATTACATACTGTAGATCATTTAAAATAAATGGATAGTGTAGAGTAAATATAGTATTATGGCTTGTTATTATTCTTAAAGTGTTATCTTTTCCATGGTATCTTTTCCATTGATGTTTTATGTTAACTTTTGTTTGCTAAATATAAATACACTGGGAGCATAATCAGCCTTACTGACTTTTTCTTTCCACTGATTCCCACTGGACATGGCCTTCATGGAGTAGTACTTGTGTATAAAGGCGGTGCTGGCACTCTTTGCTTAGCCACTGCATTTGTATTTCGCTAATTTGTTTAGAAAATGTACTGTAAGTCACTTCAGAGTGTCTGCTATAAATACTAGTAGTATACTAATAGTAAGTAAATATGACTCTTAATGCTGTGTCTGTTGACTTTCTCCACCTAGGCTCTGAGAGACCTGAACAATATTTGGGGCATCATCAGCAAAACTGCAGTAAACCAAGACGGCCGCTCTGTCACTCCCATCACTAAACCCTCGATGAGTCAACAAGAGGAGCTCCTGCGCAGGATCTACTCCAAGTCCGACCTGGCGATGGTCCAGTACATAGAGGCCCACGGCACCGGGACCCCGGCTGGAGACCCGACAGAGGCGGGGAGCATCTCCAACGCCATCGCAAAAGCCAAACCTTCGGGCTCGGAGACGCTGCGCATCGGCTCAGTGAAGAGCAACATCGGACACACAGAATCGGCGGCGGGAGTAGCAGGTCTCATCAAGGTCCTCCTGATGATGAAGCATGAAACCATTGTCCCGTCCGTGTTCTACTCCGAGGACAGCGGCAGCGTGGATGCAGCAGCGCTCGACATAAAGATCCCCACGGAGCCAGAGAGGTGGGAGTCCAATGGGTCATCAGTGCGAGTAGCTGGGATCAATAGCTTTGGGTTCGGAGGCACAAACGCCCATGCGATTGTAAAAGATTACAGACAAACCTCAATCCCAAAGTCCATTCATAGAGGCTCTAAAAAACCCTTTGTGATTTCTGCAGCCTCAGAGAAATCACTTATGCTGACCATTGCAGATGTTTGCCAGAGACTTTCCAGAGATGGGTCAGTTGACCTTAATTCTCTATTGTACACCTCAGCATGCAGGAGAAGTCATTATAAACACAAATACAGGAAGGTCTTCCTTGTGTCCTCAATCTTGGATTTAGAGCAACAACTTGCATCTGCATTGAACAAGAAGATTGACTCCACCAAGCCAGACACACGAGTGGTGTTTGTGTTTTGTGGTAATGGGGTTACATACCGAGGCATGTGCAAGCAGCTCCTGGAAGAAGAGCCGAAGTTCAGAGAGAAGATCAGAGAAGTTGAAAAACTTTTCCAGAGTTTCAAAAACATCAGCATCGTTCAGGAGATTACAGATGACAATGACAACGATGATTTCACAAAGCCTGAAGCAATCCAGCCACTGCTCTTTGCTGTTCAAGTTGCCATTTCTAGTCTTCTGAAACATTGGGGTATCAAGGCTGACGTTGTGCTTGGACACTCGGTTGGAGAGGTTGCTGCAGCTCATTATTCAGGCCTCCTTACTCTGGAGGAGGCTGTGAAAGTGGTGCACTACCGATCCTCTCATCAGAGCAGAGTCACCGGAGGCAAGATGCTTGTCGTCAGTAATCTGGCTGTTGCCAAAGTCTTGGAGATCCTCCCAGCCTTCTCTGGGAAGGTTTGTATTGCAGCTTTCAACAGTCCTCTGTCCTGCACTCTGTCGGGCAATGCAGATGCCATTGATGCCATCCACAAGAGGCTGCAAACCATAATAACAGACACAAAACTCTTCCTCTGTATCTTGGAGGTCCCAGCTGCATACCACAGTCACATGATGGACCCCATTCTAGACAACATCGAGAAAGACATCAACCGTCTGTCTGTAGGAGATATGGACTGCGAGCTTTACTCAACTGTGACTGGGGACAAGTGTTCGAATGGAGACTTTACCACAGGCAGGTACTGGGGAAAGAACATAAGGGAGCCTGTTTTATTTGAACAAACCCTGAAAGCTTTGACTATCAACAGTCAACACGCAAGAAGGAATCTGGTCTTTGTGGAGATTGGACCTCGCAGAGCTCTGCAGAGGAACATCCTGGAAACTCTGGGAAAGGACACTATGGTTCTTCTATCAGTTCAGCCACAGAAAGCTTCTGAATCGATGTTGTCCATGGTGTCCAAACTATTCGCACTGGGTCTTCATGTTGACTGGCATCAGTTTTATAGTGGTAGAGAGACATCACCCACAGAGTTTCCAGTATACCAGTTCGATAACTCAAAGAAAGAGTTGCAGTTTAAAGCCAGAAGAAAGGAAAATGAATCAACACATTTTTCTCACCCTCTCCTTGTATCCAAAACAGTCCAGGGGGATAACAAAGAGTACAAGTTCAACATCTCCTCAGAGACTTTACCTTATCTTTGGCAACACAAGAACAACGGTGTTGCCATCGCACCAGGATCACTATATGTTGAACTTGCTTTTGCTTCAATAATGGCAAGTCTGAGCAAGGCAAAGATACCCATAACCAAACTTATTTTGGGTTTATCTTTTAACAATCTACTCGCACTAAGCTCTAACTCACATACTGTCAAAGTAACTCTTGAAAATGGGAAGAATGACAGTACATTTCATATAGTGTCCTCTTCAGCAACACATGCATCAGGCACATATCGCTGTGCATCCAGCCAGCCGCTGCTAGAAGAGCAAACCATTAACCCTGGAGTCATTCGACAAAGGTGTAAATCAGTCATCAACAGAGAAGAGATCTACTCGCTTCTTTCTCAAGCCGGGTTTGAGTATGGTTTTGTGTTTAGCCAGCTTGACAAAGTGCACTTTGGAACTCAGTCCAAGGAAGCAGTCACAGCTGTTTGGGTTCCTGGTGAGATTGTAACACAGCTACAGCATTTCTCCCTTCATCCTGTTGTGTTGGACTATTTCCTCCAAATGACGGCAGTGGTAGCAACCAAAGGGCAATCTCCAAGGCAGGGATTCCCCTCGGGTGTAGGGTGCATAGCCATATCAGCGGCACTTCAGCAGGAAATGCTCATCTACTTAAGAGCCACTCAAGAGACCCAAGACTTCCTGGAAGTATGCGGCTGCTTTGCAAGTAAAGACGGGGAAGTGCTGGTGGAACTTAAAGATGTAAGGATATCATTTTTGAGCGATGGCGCCAATGTTGTGGAGACCTTGTTCTTCCAAAACAAAATAATCTCGACAACTGGAGAGCTTGACTTGAACCGCCAAAAGAAGGTCCTGGTTTTTGAAGACCAGCTAGGGGTCGCTAAAGCTCTTAGCCCATATCTACATCCAAAATCTATCTTAATTACCAACAAAGAGCAATGGTTGTCAAATGAACTTCGGGACGTTGTACTCTCACAGAGCACTGATGTCAATATTGAGGAGGTTTTATTTATATGGGGAGTTCAGAACGTCAGTCATCTCTCCCCTGAAAATGTATCGTCCTCCTTGGTTGGATGCTGTGAGTTGTTCCGACAGGTTGTTCTCGCCTTGAAAGAAAGAAAACGTCCTTACACAGTCCGGGTCATAACCTATAGATCCGCAGAGAGGACCGTGGACCACATCTGTCCTGGCTTTGTACTCTCTGGTATGTTGAGAGCGTGTGCAGCTGAGGTCACAGAGCTCTCCTTCCAGCTGGTTGACCTGGCGTCTCTGACTGGTGAAGACATTCAAGCTCTGGTGCACGTCATAAACACCTGCAGACACCAGGAGGTCATGATCTGTCAGGGTCACGCTTCCTTTACAAGAATAGCAAGAACTCCTATAAATGTTGCAGCATTCATAAGCATTGTACCTCCAAGGGACTTTATCCTAATGACATCTGATCCTCATCAAATGCAAAACTTGTCTGCCATGCCCACTGAGGCTCCAACAAATCAGGTCCAAGAAAGGTCAGTGGAGGTCCAGCTCACCAAAGTATGCACACATTCATCTGATTACTTCCCTGTAAGCACTTTTCATCTAGACTTTGGCGAGACAATGTATTGGAACAAGCACACCTCTCAGAATCATACACTTCTTGCTTTGGATTTCAGCGGCATTGTCACTGCTACAGGGAGTCAGGTACACAAGCTGAAAGTGGGAGACCACGTAGCATGTTGCTATCCGGTGGGCGCCACGTCCAAGGTAGTCATACCCGAAACAGCGTGCTATGACACAGATACACTGGGCTTCCTGAGGGAGACGCCCTGCTTGTCGTACTTTGTGCTGGCCTGGGCGGTCTTGAAGAGGGTTCTACCTCGTGCTGAACATCAGAGGAGGTTGGCAATCATCTCCTCCAAGTCAGCCTCTTGTTTGCTGGAGGTTTTGGTTTGGACTGCTAACAGGGCAGGTTGGTCCGTTGTCTGTCGTCCACAGTTCACAAGTGAACTCCTGAATAGTGATCGCTGCCATGCATTTGTTTTCCTGCCGCCTTATAACCAGTCCTGGTGTGGAATTAGTAAAACTGAGCAGAGTTTGGAGAGCCATATGATTTTTGTGTGTAATGATCAAATGTCTTCAGTCTTGGCGAACATCTTCTCATGGGAAAGTGAAGACACTCATGTGCATAAACTAAATGTTTCCCATGTGTTACAGCGATCCAATCTTAAAACACAGAAAAAGAAAATATTTCGCTGGCTACTCACTCTAGGCTTGAATAACATGGATTTTAAAAGGGCCACATTTCAGTTATCAGGCACTCAAGATAGTCAGACTTGTGTAAATGTTGAGTCCTACTTCACAACTGACACTGTGCAGCTGGTGGCTTTAGACTATGGTGGACCAAAGTCACAGGACGGTCCCTTGTCTGATATTCCTTTCCTTTCAAAACCAGAGCCTCTCTTTAAGAACAACTGTGTCTACATTGTCAGTGGAGGACTCTCAGGCTTGGGATTAGAGACGGTCAAGTTCATCGCTCATCATGGCGGAGGTTGTATCGTAACTCTATCTAGAAGAAACATCTCCACTGAAATGCAAACAGAAATGGAAGCTCTCCAAAAGAAATGTGGGGTGACTGTATCTAGCATCAAATGTGATGTTTCTGTTTCTATGCAGGTAGTGGAAGCTATCACAACTATTGTCCAGAGTTTCCCCTCTTGGCCAATCAAAGGAGTGTTCCACAGTGCAGCTGTTCTTCATGATGCTCTGATTGAAAACCTTGACCCATCTCTCTTTCAAAAAGTGTTCAGGCCAAAAGTGAATGGAGTCCTCAACCTTCACTATGCTACACTACATAACAAACTGGACTACTTTGTGTGTTACTCCTCCATATCCTCCTTCATCGGCAACGCCTCACAGTGTAACTACTCAGCTGCAAATTCCTTCCTGGACATGTTCTGTCATTATCGGAGAAACAACGGACTGGCCGGGCAGTCCATCAACTGGGGACCATTGAACCTGGGCCTCCTATTGAACAAAGACCATTTCCAAAGGTTCCTGGAGACCAAGGGGATGAGGATTATGGATGTCATGGAGGTTCACAAATCCCTGGAGAAGTGTCTCCAGATCAACAACCCACAGCAGATTGTCTGTAAGTTCAACTTCAGCACACTAAGCAGACACGTTCTCTCCCAGAACTCTTCCCTGAGGGAACGCCTGTCGGCTCTGTTGGAGTCTGAACCGACCGCCAACCTGTCCGCTGAGGCCAGGCTTCAACCTTTGTCTTCGTTACACGAGAATTTGAAGACAATGCTGAGCAAGATCAGCAATGTTAGCATGGATGATTTGGACGATGATGTGACTCTGAGTTCTCTGGGCATTGACTCCATGTTGGCCATGACTTTGCAGAACCAGCTGTTCCAAGATACAGGTGTGACCGTTCCCCTGGTGAGAATACTGGATCCCAACAGCACACTGACTACACTGATAGCCATTTTGAGTAATGGTACATAGAAAAGAGCTTTCAAGTGAGTACTAACCAATCAAAGTGCTTATCTTAAGCGACTTACAGTTAAATATTTTAGATACATGTCATTGAGGAGCAGGTAGGGGTTAGGCTTCTGGCCTGGTGATGACTAGACTAGACTGAGTATTTGGGATCAACATACAACCTTTCATTTCTAGTCAAACACTCGATTCTATAACTCTCTGAACCCAATGTCTATTTAATATGTGACTTGTAATATAATTTACAGTAATATTTCAACCAATGTGAACCCTGAACATACATACACACGACCTTTTGAATAAAGAGCAGTTATTATTGTGCTGATTTATATTATGATTTAAGGGTTTGATAAAACTCCTGTGTATTGCGTTGCTTTGTATACTACTCAAATATGTCTTGCTATAGCGACGGCTTTGTGGAAACAATCTTTTGGTAAGCTGCAGTAATTCTAGTGTTGTGTGCAGAGGGCTTGAAGACACGTAATGAAATGCCAGCGGGGCTCAGAAATTCTATTAAATCTAATTCTTGGGCACTTGTTATTAAGATGTTATGATGCTATTATACTAATTTGTGTGTGTGCTATGTAACCACATAGCCATGACTGTACCCTTTTTATAAAATAGAATAAAGAAATATTACGATTGTGTTTATTGTGTTTTCCTGTCAAGCCATTTTTTTTAAATATGAATCCATTTCTATAAATGAACATAGCGTCCTAAGACCACAGCTCTAACCCTGCAGAATATCGTGGGATAATGGTGGGAGTTGATCTACAGCACAGTACAGCCCAAGACCTTTTATTAAAAATCTGATTTCTTAACAATGCAAGATCTTTAAGGACCTGCAGACACCATGTCTCCTGTAATGTCTTCATCTCTCTTTCTCCCTCAATAGCTCTCTCTCTCTCTTTCTCTCCTTCTCTCTCACCTCTCCTGATTGGATGATGTGAACATTTGATTGACTTGACTATTAGTGTTGAATAATTCCATCAGTAACTACAAAGTGACACTAATTAAATATCACTTTATCATTGCAGGGAACAAAACAAAGTGTGTGTTCTTTATCTTAGTTAACTTAACTTATTTATCTTTCCTTTTGCCTGACCTCTTACTATTCTATGCTGTCCATTGTGGAGTGTCTATATGATTGGTATTGATGTCAAAGATACCATGTAAACCATGTAAGATGTATGAATGTCACTGAATAGTGCGTAGCCAACAAAATAAACAACAAACTAAATAATGTGCTTTGTCATCGCCTGCACCATTGTGCCAAAGCCTAAAAGCCTTTGTATTATTATTATGATTAATTATTATTGTACTTTTTGAAAATGTGTACATTCTACTACTATTCTACTAAATGTGTAATCTACTTTGGAATAAAAAATTAAGTGTCAACGCTGGGTGGGAAAGACTGTGGATGGGAGACATCTCCCCCTTCCTGAAATTGCAACAATAGGTGTAGGCCTACATTGAGTAGAATAACTTTAGCTAAACTCACTATTTACGTGTATAACACTGTATTGTATAATAGCGTGTCTATTGTTCAATTCAAACCTTTCAAATAGACTTTTTAATTAATGGAAGGTCCACAGCTCTTTTAATGGAGCGTTCTTGGACGCTGGTTGGACACTGGTTGAGTAAAGACACTGTTATATTGAACAGACGATGTCTGTTATAGATAACCTGTAGACCTATATCGCTATGGCCTATAGTGGGATGCTGGAAGCCTATTACTTATACTTTAGATTGAAATGCAAAGAGCCTTTCAGCTACTATTAGACATGCTCCACGGGGCATGCACTTCTGTCATCAACTTACCCCCCTACCCCCCTTCTCTTTCACCCATTCACTCTCAATCTGTCTCCACCCCTCTCTTTCCACCATGTTCTCTCTCCCCCCTCCCTTTATCTCTCTCTCGCACTCTCTGTCTCCCTCACTCTCTCTGATTGTGATAATTTGATTAATTGAAGATCGAGCCTAGGCCTACATGTTAAAACACATTTTGTGATTTATATTACCGTAGGCCTATTAAAACATGTATTATTCTACTATTTCACGAAATAAACAAATGAAAGACACTTTGCATTAAAAGTAAACGACAATCAAAACCTGATTGCGTTGAGGTGTTGTGTTTTATTGATTGATCATAGTACAGGAGCCATAAACCCATTGGAACTATAGAACCATCATGTATTTGCGTATCCGGTCAGACTCCCCCCAGCGGTCAGAGAGGGAACGACAGGCTGTCAGCGAGAGATGGCAGCGTTTCACGTGGCTAATTAATGAACAGGTGCGCGTGCAACGCGAAGCAGGAATATGCATCGATTGTTGATAGTGGATCCGTCGGTGACTATCTTGTTCGGTGCGGCTTTGCTTCTTATTCCAAATATAATTCAGTTTCCTAATTAAGTTTCACATTTCTCTCTTATTCTAGTTTATTAAAGTCTTATAATTAGTCAAAAGTGTTCCACGTAAGGTGAAAGACTACGTTTAGCTTATGTTATGGTGAACACCTTGAACGTGTCACTCAGAGGCCCCACCCGACAATAAACCAGAGAGTTAGCTAACCTTCACTTTCAATTGAGTTCTTCAAACAGTGAGTTAATAAAGTGATGCATTAAAGTGTTAGTAAGACTTAGTTAAAGACTGAAGAAAACAACCGTATACATGCTTAAACCTGAAGAGTGGGCTATAGAGACGTCCTTCACAGCAGGTACGCACTGCAAATACAACCATGTCATTGGCTATTCGTGTTAAGAACTAATGATTTTCCTTTTTGAATTGTCTCTAAAATATACCAATTTGTATTTGACCTTTCTGTCTGTAGCGTCCCAAGCACAAGAACAAGAGGACGTGGAGCATCTTTCTGCTGGATAGGCCTTCCATGGCGGGAACATCTGATGGACCTCAGGTGACCCTCTCTGGCCAGCATAAACAAAGGTATTTAAATTGCTTACTTTAAAGTCGTTTAAAGTTGGAAAAAAGCCCCAAGAAGACCACCGTAGTAATTTGACACATTGCTGTATAAGATTATTATGTATCAATCTTTAATTATTTTAAGTATGTTGAGCCTGTTGAGGCCTAATTATAGCTACCAATGTGACATCAGATATAGATACAATACATATAGATACAATATGCTTGCTTTTGGGACATTCTGCATATAGACCTTGTTTACAGTAATGTTATATTAATATATTCATAGTGTTGATAAAATGAGAAGGTCTATTTAAACTACAATGTTTCACACATGAAGGATTGGTTGAGTCTGAATTAGTACCTGAAGAGTAGATAAGCGTATACATACCACAGACCAGATAGCTTGTTTTACTCTAAAATAATAACAGTATCATAATAACACCTTTTATCACATGTCAAAGTTAACTATGTGTGTAATAAAAAAGTCATAGAAAAGTGTGATTATGAAGAAATATTGATGATGCCATTGATTGCATGGCAATTGTCAGTCAAGGTTGTTTTTTTCCAGGCTAATAAAGTAAATCATTCTTCACTTAGAGTTTAGAGTCAGGGGTCCAGGTCATCTGTTGAAGGTTCACACCACTCATGTTTAATTCACATCTAAAATGATGATAAAGTAATCTTCTCTCCATTGGACTTAACGGAATGTCTGGGAGAGAAATGCCTAGATAAAAAAAAACATACAGCGAAAAATAACCAGATGGGAAATTAATATACAGTGTCAAAGAAGCTTTAATACATGTATCCAACAATTAGATTAAAATATCAATAAATGTTTACTTAATTAATATTTGTAAACAGCAGTCCTAGCATAATGGAATAAATTATGTTTAGCAGTTTACTCGTCTTCAAATTTAATGCAATACAGTTTAAACAAAATTACAATAGAAAAATAGTTACACTGGCCTTAACACAGTCAATGTTTTATAATAATAATTGGAACAATCTCTGCAAAATACTATACACATTATCCTGGCTGTATTGTTGAACATTTGCAAGTTGTGTACCAGTCAACAGTGACAAAACCTTGAATTCAGACATTAACCATGCCATCAGCAGCAGAACTCAAGGTAAATTTGGGCAACATTTAAAAGTTTTGTTGAAGTAAAAGTGATATCAGTTGCATTTGTGCTACTCTTTCAGATAAAACACTAACACTTGTCTTAACACTTGTCAAGAAAATAACCTAGGACTAATACTCAATACTCAAAATGGACTACATTAATGTCCTAAAAACATTCTTAATTTCTCTAGTACTGAGATGCAAAATACGGAAACATAGTAGGATTAACTTATTTTACACCTCCACACTATTTACAATTCATTAGTTTATAATTTTGTGGAGTCATCGTCTGTGTCTTCAGTACGAGGAGAATCGTCATTGCTTAATGGTTGACTTGTCTCCTCCTCATTTATGATATCTGCCACTGTTGAAAGGGTAGAATTGGGGTCCAACAGTTTAACAAGGGGCACATTTATGCCTCTCTCCTGAAAAATTAGATTTTGCAAAGTCATAGCCTGCATTGAGTCAATGCCCAGAGATGAGAGAGGAAGTTCATCCGTCAAATCGCTTTTATCGATGCCGATAGTCTCGCTGATGAGAGATTTTACATATTCTATTGGAGAGACTGGGCCTTTTTGGTTCGACTGGGATTCCTCGACTTTGGATTTTCGAGCATCCTCATCTACAAGTGCTTTCAAGCGCAACGTCAAAGCCCTATTCTGCGAGAGGATATTGAACCTGATGTTTTTAAAGTGAAACCTGCATACAGCCTGTTGAGGTCTGTTCAGGATCAGGCACTGCTCCAAACATTTGTGCACCTCGGGCACCTCCAACACCATCATCCCCTTTGCTTCCAAGAATCTTTGAAAGTGGTCCTTGTTCAGAAGCAACCCAAGGTTCATCGCTCCCCAGTTGATCGACTGACCAGGGAGGCCTTGCTTCCTTCTGTATTGGCAGAATGTGTCTAGGAAGGTGTTGGCAGCAGCATAGTTTGTTTGTGATGCATTTCCAAGAAAAGATGAAATGGAGGAGTAGCACACAAAGTAGTCCAACTGGCAGTGAAGCGTAGCGTGGTGCAGATTCAAAGCACCGTTCACTTTGGGTTTCAGTACCTTTTCGTAAAGAGATCTGTTCAGGGTCTCAATCAGCCCATCGTGCAAGACAACTGCACTGTGGAACACTCCTCTGATTGGACAGCCAGGAAACCTTTGTCCAATTGTACAAATAGCCCTGTTCACATGCTCAGAGACAGACACGTCGCACTCCATGGAGGTGATGCATGTTCCACATTGTTTCTCTAGGTTGCTGAGCTCTTCCTGTACTTCTGACGTAGGTTTGCTCCTGGAGAATATTACAACATGGCCTCCGCCTCTCTGAGAGATGAACTTGACAGTTTCCAAGCCCAGCCCAGACAGACCACCTGCCACTACGTAGATTGCCCTCTTTCTGAAAAGCTGTTTTTTTGTATGCATCAAAGGGATTTCAGAAAGTGTGCCCTTGAAATCCTTTGCCAATACAACCACTGGTAAAGACCTTGCGGTGAAGTATGACTCGATGGTCATGGGTAGGATATTGACATTTTTGAAAGTCACATTCTGAAAGGTAACACTGTCAAAACCAAGCGCCTTCTGGTTGAATTTCATGGCTTTAAGCCAATGATGTATATGTGGCCTTTGTGCACTCAAGTATCCTTTTTGAAGAATTGTTGGCATTTGAATGATTTGCACATGAACATGGTCCTTGACACTTTGAGACGCTTCCTGAGCTATTAAACACTTGGACTGGGAGTCACAGATGACGACAACATTGCAAACTCCAGGAATATTGCTACTTTTAACGATGACCGACTCGTCAAATGGTGGCAGAATGATACAAGCATCAACCTGTTTTATGTTCTCAAACGATTCATTGGACTGTGTGCCAACTATGACTTTAAACCCTGATTTGCAAGATGTGAGGGCCAAAACTTCGACCAGAGCAGAGCCACGAACAGAAGAAATGATTGCAAGGTGATGTTTGGCTCTGGGCAAGGCTCTATGTATGATCTCCCATGCAAGCACAAAGTATGAAACGCAGGGTGTTTTGCCAAAGAACGGGAACCTTTTTGTTTTGTAGCACACATCCTCTGGAACAGTGATCTTAGTGGCTGCAACTACAGGATAACAAGAAACAACATGGTCACCAACCTTCAGCTTCTTTACATTCTTCCCAACTGCTGTCACCGTACCACTAAAATCGAGAGCCAGCAACTTGTGATTCTGAGATGTGTGCTTGTTCCAGTAGATGGTGTGGCCAAATTTTAAGTGTGCATCAGTAAGGGGAAAGTAATCAGATGAATGAATGCATATCTTGCTGGGGTTAATTTTAACCAATGTCTCGTCGATTGGTTGATCCTCACACATGTCATAAGGAATGGCACACAGGCTAGTTACTTTGTAGGCATCATCTGTGTTAAGGGCGCAAGGCTCAGACAATGGAGAGCAGAAGCTGGCCTCTGAACTGTCAACAACTTGAACAGGGGTTCGCACAATTGAAGGCTTCAAAATTGCCCCATCTTCTACCAACAACTCTGGATAAGAGTTGCAGGGATAGGACTTCAACACCTCTCCGAGGGCTGCGATGTCTTCAGTAGAAGTTGAATTGATATCAACCAGCTGGAATGAGAGGTTTGGTATTTCAGCAGCGAATGACCGTGTCATGCCAGAGAGGGAAAAGCCTGCACTGATGTGGTCTACCGTGATTTCAGCTGAGCGATAGGTTATTGCACGGATTGAGTGTGAAAACTGAATCTGCTTCAGCTCAAGGACTATTTGACGAAAGATCTCACAGCAATCCACCAGATTTTGGAGGACCTCGTCTGGTGCCAGTGAGGTCAGGTCTTCTTTACCCCACAGAAACAATACCTCATCGAAGTCATTCTCAATATTGGTGATCTTTAGGTTGGCCAAGAGAGTAGGGAATCCATCGTTTAGGATTTCCCTTGCGTGTGAGAGAGTAATGTATCTAGATCCGGAGTCAATATGTTGTTGCAAGCCTTCGGATATCCCTAAACTGTCACAGAAAACCAGTGCCCTGGGAGGTAGAGAGGAGGAGATTTCTTCAGAGACAACATTGTAGGCATTGTGGTAAAAATACTCCTCAACCACATGGGAGGAACTCCCCAGGTATTTGATCATCACATGCTTGACCTCAACCAACACCCTACCATCTTCGTCAGTGAAGCAGCCACATACTTCAAAGTGATCAACGTCCACAGCGATCGCTCTGAGATAGACGACCATCTCATCTTGCAGGGGTTCAAACACGGTCAGACTCCCTATTTTGGCAGGAAACCCTGGCCTGCCAGCAAATGCATGTGCAACTGTAACTGGCAAGAGTTGCATCAGGAGGTCAAGCATAACAGGATGTATGCAGTACTCATGCAACTGTGACTTCAGTTCTTCTGGTATTGTCACATGTGAGTAAGCCTCCATTAGTTGTTCCCCATAATGTACATCTCCTTTATTTTGAAAGACAGTCCCATACTGAAAGCCACCTTGTGACAGATATCCGTAGAATTCTTCACAACTTACTACAGAATTGCATCTTTTGTAAATGGAAGTTAATGAGATAATTGGCTGTTCATTCAAACCCCTCTGCTTGCTAACAACTGTTCCTGATGCATAGACAGCAGCTGAGGAGAATACAGTGAAACTAGTTTCACTGTTTGCACACTCTAATTGTACTTTCATTTCTGGTGCTTTCTGGGATAAAACAAATGGACTTTGGAAGTTGACACTTAGTTGAAGTGAGTTAAGAGGAACTTTTGGTTTTGCACTCGCCATGAAAGCAGACAGTCCAATCTCTGCATAGAAAGAGCCAGGAATTATGGGTATGCCATTATGTTTATGCTCTTGCAGGTAAAAGGATGTGTCAGACCATAAGTTGCAGCTGAACACATTGCATTCATTGCCAGTTTGACAGAGGATGGGGTGATTGCTTGGGGTGTTTTTCTGCGCTGCTCCAATGATCACATCTCTCTCGGAGCAATCAAACTTGTATCTTGGGAAAGGCAATGGGATTGTCTCACAGCCTCTGTAATGCTGGTCCCAGTCTACATGAACCCCGACTTCAAAAAGCTTAGCTGGAACACTGAGCATTGTTTCGTGGTCCTTCTCTGGCAGGACTGAGGCAAACACAGGGGTGTTGTTTCCCAGTATTTCTTGGATGTTTCTTTGCAAGGCCCTCCTTGGACCAATCTCAACACACACCACGTTCTTCTTTCCTTTAGCTGCTGAGCTCACTGCCTGTTGAAAATACACCGGCTCACGGATGTTTCTAGCCCAGTATTCTCCTGTGCAGAAATTAGGATGCTCAATCTCCACGCCTGTCACAGTTGAGAACAACTCTATTTCAAGTTTATTCACACCTAAAGAGCCAATACTCTCACTGAGTTCAGACAATATTGGGTCCATCATGTAGCTGTGGTAGGCGGCAGGGACATCCAGTAAGCGCAGGAAGAGATTTTGACCACTGGCTGAGGCCTTCAGCTCATTGTGGATGCTTGCTATTGCTGCTGAATCCCCAGAGAGGGTGCAGGACTGGAGGCTGTTGAAGGCCGCAATGCAAACTTTATTAGCATAAAGTGGAAGGAGATGCATAACATCTGCTAGTGCCATGTTACTGATGACGAGCATCTTCCCTCCAGTTACCCTGCACTGGTAAGTACTACGAGTGTAGATCACTTTAGTTGCTTCAGCAAGGGAAAGCAGACCAGAACAATGTGCAGCAGCAACCTCACCAACAGAATGTCCCAGAATGGCATCAGGCTTGACTCCCCAGTGCCGCAGGAGTGTGAAGATGCCAACCTGAATGGCAAAGAGGAGAGGCTGGACCACATCTGGTTTAGAAAAGTCACTACTCTCAACTTCACTCTCAAGGTAGTCCATGATGTCCAGTGTTTTGTTGCTGAACATGTGAAAATATTTCCTAATCTCTTCGATTTTATCCCTGAACACAGTCTCGTGTTCCAAAAGTTGTCTGCACATGCCATGGTAGGTGACTCCGTTGCCACAGAAAACAAACAGCAACCTTGGATCAGAGTAGGAAGGGGTGATCTTTTTCGTTAGTGTGGATTGGAGCTGGTCTTTAAGGTCATCTAAGGATGAGGATAAGAGGGCCTTCCTGTATTTATTTTTCATATGGCTCCTCCTACAAGCCGACGTATAAGCAAGACAGTCAAGGTCAATCTCACTCTCAGCATCGATCTGTTCCACGGTGTCTTCAATCATCCATGAAAGGGATTTGAATGAATTGGCAGACATGACAAAGTACTTGCTTACCATCATTGCCTTACAAGTTTTCGTGAAGGGAAGCTTTTTGTACTGTTTTACAATTGCATGAGCATTGGTTCCCCCAAAGCCAAAGTTGTTGACTCCAGCAAGTCGTTCTCCAGAGCTCCTCCATGGCTCTGGCTCCGTGGGGATCTTTATGTTGAGCGCTGCTGCGTCCACGCTGCCGCTGTCCTCGGAGTAGAACACGGACGGGACGATGGTTTCATGCTTCATCATCAGGAGGACCTTGATGAGACCTGCTACTCCCGCCGCCGATTCTGTGTGTCCGATGTTGCTCTTCAC